>LBNU01015677.1:4689-23429 GCA_014162995.1 Artemisia annua
TATATATATATATATACACATATATACATATATATATATATATACATATATATATATATATATATATATATATATATACTTATATATACATATACATATATACATATATATATATACATGTATACATATACATATATACATATATATATATATATACTAGACTTCGAAGCCCGCCCGATGGGCGGGCATGACTTATAATTATTTCTTTTGATGGTATTAGTTAATAGCCAATATGTTCAAAATAAGCTCATTATATCCATTGCCGGTTCTCATATCTATCATGTTTTCCCTTAGTTGTCTACTCCTCTCAAACACCTGCACATTGTACAGATACATGATTTACAGTAGATATATTTTATATACAAAGTAAAATAAAATAAAAATAAAGAAGTATAACATGTTGATACCCGAAGTGTTTGCCATGCCAGCCTATTTCTCCAACTCTTGTAGATATTTTGGGCAATTGTGCTTCCATTGGCCAATCTCGTTACAATGATCTATTACACAAGCCTTGGCGACTTTGCCTTTTGACTTGGGTTCAGGTTCAGGCTTAATCTTAGGTTTAGTCTTGGTCTTAAGGATGGGTTTGGGCTTGGTGTTAGGCTTCTTAGTAGGTATCTTGCTATTACCCTTGTCCAAAATTTTGTTCTCCTTCCCTTGCCTAATCAGCACGCCTTCCTTATGCTTGGTATTTAAACTCAAGCTCTGTTCAACATCAGACGATGCACATATACGCAGTGAACTATAAAGTATGCGATAACTCGAACATGAGACATTAATTAAAAGTACCTGATCACCAGGAAAGTTTCTATACACTTCAACAAACGCCTGTTCGTAACTCTTTAGTGAGACCCTGATGAGTGCTCAAACACTCATCATTTTTGGTAAAATCTAAACTGCAAAACATACAAAAACACTCAGAAATGCATCAAAATACTGAAAATATTTCAAAATTGTGTTTTATATGTTTTAGATGCAAAATGAGTAAAAACAAATGAAAAACGAACAAAGTTTGCATAATTGGCAGTTTCAGTCCCCCAACTTTCAAAAATTGGCAAAACTAGTCCCTATAATCCAAAATTGTGGAGTTTTATCATTCAAGGTCCCTAAAATAATTTAAGTTGTCAATTTTGGTCCTTGAATGATTCTTTGGTAAAATTTCACTTTTAACCCCTCAACTTTGCAAAATGTCAAATTTAGTCCCCGGGTTTTCAAAAATGGAAAATTATCTTTTTATAACCCTTGTACTATTGGAACTTGTCATGTTTGGCCCTTATGATAATTTTTGGGAAGTTGCAGAACCAGCCCCTCCAAATTCAGATTTTACATATTTGGTCCTTGTGATTAATAAACCTATAAACCAAATGGACCACTTATGTAATTTACCTTATAACCCAAAATCAAACAAACCAACCCACCCTTGGCCCTTTTCAACAGCCCAAAACAAATTCTCCCGTTTGTTTTATAATTTCCTCCCAGTCAAACCACCATTTGACCTCACCCCTAACCTCCATTTTCCACACATTTAACCTGCTAATCCAAACCACCCCATCACCAACTCTGTCCTCAACCCATTCCATGTTCCCCTCAACCTCCATAACATCCAAAATGCATTTATTAACCTTAAAATCCTCCAAGAAATCTGCCCATGTGCTTGTACCCATTTTGGCGCCAAATTTAGAATTTGAAGCCATTCCTACGGCTCAGGAAGGAGTGGGAAAGAGAGAGAGGGCTGGGAGAAGGCTTATAATTCAAGAAAAAAAAAGGAGAGAATGAGTAGTTAGCAAAAGTAGTGTAGTTTAGTGTAGACAAGTCGTTTTTATGTAATTTACAATTCTAGTTGTTTTCTTTAGTTAAAAAAGCTTGTATTCAGTCATTCTAATGTAAAATGAACCTTTGTTAACACTAATTTCAAGTTCGTAGTTGAATTCAGTTTTTACATAAAATTGCTCAAATCCTCATTTTAGCTTTATGTTTGTTAAAAGTGGTCACTTACTGTTCCATAAGCTCAACTGATGTTCATAGATAAGTTTTAAATATTCCACTAGCATTATAATGTGTTTTAACTTAAATGTGTTCAAAAATACCAAAAAGTTGAAAAATAGTGAAAAATAAAAAAGAGAGAAGAAGAAAAGAAGAACATGTGGAAGCTGGGTTTAGAACTCCAAGGGGAGTGTAGGAGTGTGTGGTGAATTGTCTTGTGTACCATTGTCTGAGCATAGGACCCTTGTAAGACTTTCTTCACCAATTTTTAGCAATTACTGTAGCTTAGCTCAATCCTGCTTATATCTTATGCTTATTAGTGTTTTTATGCTTATTTAGTATGTTTGAGATTAGTTGTTGCTTGTTTACTATATTGCATTTAGTAGATTTCATGTTTGTTTGATTTTTTTTTTTGCATAATTAGTCATTTTTAGCTCATTAATTTCTAGCTTATTAAAGTGCTTATCTATCTGTCATTTTAGCTTCTTTATAGTCTTCATAGTTCATTTGTCAAAGTTGTTCCAGGTTATTAGCTTTAATCAGCTTAAAACATCAAAATCTCAAAAACAGTTTTCCTTATAAGGTGTTTGGATCAGTGGCTTTCACTGATATGTTTTTTGTTTCAGTTATTGCAAGTGGTTAGAATGAGTTGCAATATGTTCATTTAGGTCTAGTAACTCATATAAACATGTCCTCATTCAGTTAAAAAGTCAAATGCATGTTTAATCTCCCTAATTCATTAACTGTTAAGGAGTATGAGTGCTCAATCACTAATAGTGTTTCATAAGTTGGTAGCAAAGCTTCTTTTCATCTCATTTTAACATAAAACATCATAATTAGTGATCTAGGAAGTTTTAAAATCCATAAAAGTCAACTCCTCAAGCTTCTCAAAAAGTCAAAAATTTCTATGTTTGTCAGTTACCCAGTTTTGGGAAGATTTTTCATGCATTCAATTTTAAGTGTTAGTTTCTAAGATTTTGGGTAATTGTTATTTGCCAGCTTGTGTCTCATGAACCATTTTTATTTCATTTTTAGTCATTTTTCTTGCTAGCTTATTCATGCTCCAAAGTTGCCTATCTGGCAATAAGGTGCCCTGTGCCACAGGTCAGTGTCCACAAGCCAACTTTACAAGCCCTTGTAGAGTTTGTTTGTAGGAATAAGCTCAAGCTTATTGGTTCTTTGAGAAGTCTCTTAAGCTGGCTTGATATATCCAAGCTCATTTGTGGGTTCTTAAGCTTAATTGATAAGCTAGAGTGGCCTGTAGTAAGCCACTAAAGCCTGTTTGGCTTCAGTTGCTTTGGATTTGCTTATCTTCTTCATTCTAGCTGATTCTGTGCTTTTTCTTGTGAATTTCTGCTTAATCTAAGTACATGACACTTGTTTTAGCTTAATTGATCATTTGGTATTGTAGCTTGTTTTGGGTAGCTTATCAAAGTCCTAAATATCATTTCTAGTTCATAAGCCCAACTGTTGGGATTTCTAGTTAGCACAAGCTTGTCTAAAGCTTTTCAGAAAAGTTTACTTTACAAAAGTTGTCTATTTTTGTTGTTTAAGTGTTTTTGTAAAAGAAAAAAGTCAAAATAAAATTGTTTGCAAAAAGTGCCATTAGCCAGGCTTGAACCTTGGACCTCTTGGGTTGACTGGTCAAAACCAAACCAACGGGGTGCACCATCTGGGCTAGTGTTTACTTAGTGTTTATTGTTTTCTCTTTTATTTTTATAGTACTCAGTTTCATAATAAGCTTATATAAGCTTATCTGCTTATTTTCCTGCTTATTCATAAGCTTTTCTTCATTTTTATATTTTTCCTAGCTTTAGTATACTAATAAGTATTTTTATAAAAAGTTTTAGAATTATTACTTTTCATTTACTATTTATTATAATTTAAATTAGTTTAATTAGTATTTAAATAGTTTTTAATTAATAATAATTAAATAAATAGTGTAATAAATATTTTTCTTTTTCCAATAATTTTCTTTTATCATTAGGTTTGTAAAAAAATAATTTTCATATCCGTAGGCTTTTTTTTTCTTTAAACTCGCGTTTTATTTTGTACATTAACGTAGTTTTAATTTAACTTTCGCGTTTTTTAGATTTTAAACGTTCTTAGGTAATTTTCTTTCACAGTCTTGTCCTTATAGCTTGTTTAAGCTATTTTGTTTTACATTTCTTAGTTCACTCACTCAAAATCCCTTTCCCATTCAAAATCACCCGATCACAAATCCGTTTTGTATACCATTCACACCTCGTCGGGACATAACGACCCGAGGATATTCTATACCCCTTGGATCATTGCATTGACTCTTTTATACTTTGACTTTAGTTGACCAATTCTTTGGTTGACTTTTGTTGACTGTTTTAGAGCCAATCAGACCCTTTGGACCAACTTAGGAAAGAAATTAGAAACTTCAAACGGTAGAACAAAAGTCAAACATTTGAAACAATAATGTGTTATGTGATATGATAGTACGAACTTGTATTATTGAGGGAACTTGTACCTCTCTTGCATTGAATTGAATATACCTTTGGAGCCAAAGTAGCTTTCGAGTCATCTTGTTCTTGAGATTTCGTTCTTGTCGACTCATAAAATATAGAAGGAAGCTCTTGAAGTTGAAGTTCAGATCCTCGTGCAAATAGCAGATCAAGCAATTACGGGGCCTACAAAAATACATGTCATATAACAACACCTTGCTATTACTTAATTATTTGTCCTACAATTACAAATAAGAAAGCAACACACTTTCTAATTAAGTTAACAATACTAACTTGAAATAATTATCACGAAAGTCATGGTCTGCTAACCATTTTGTGTTCTGTTTGTATCTAAGTGGTAACTAACAACAATGTAATGAAGTCTTCACTAAAGTAAACATGCAAGGGTTATATATAGATCGAGCACTACGGTTACCAAAAAAAAATAGCTTATTATTTCCACAAGGGTTAAATTTTTCTTGCCACCATAACTATTAGATTAAACTACATTATTTCAATTTAATTTTTCTTAATATTCTGTTGTGAGAAAGGCAAGGATCCACATACATGACAATAAACTTACTATTTTCCTTCTAACTACATGATTATTCTATTGTATGCTTAGAAATAGAATGCAAGGAAACAAATAACTTAATATGATCATCTACTTTCATATTTTCGCAGGCAACCACAACCCCAGCATCCAGTGTTCGGACACAAGATGCCGATGATACACCAGTTTCTTTATCTCTATCATAAAAAATTAATGTTTATGTTATAGTGACATATAAACATTCTAATAGTTGCTTCAAAATGAGCAGAAAATTGAACCTGCAAAGCTCTGTGGACAGGAGCTGCTACATGGTATTAGGATGGAAGGATGCTTGTGTGTTTACTTTATAAAGAACAGACACACTTAAAAATTTGTAAATTGGAACATGCACACCAACATGTTCCTGTGGCAGTACTCCACACTTGATATTATCTGCTCCAAAACATTGAACGTAAGTATCTGAAGCTACAAATAAGATATTATTGCTCACTTATGAAGTAAGTACACATGAAAAAACATAAGCATATGGTTCAAATATGATCACTTGCTGGAATTATTAAGACCCTCATCCTCCAACAACCGGCCCTTCTCCACTCATGGACTGTGAATAGTAATGGAGAATTCGCTCTAAACAATATAAAATAAAATAAAGAAGTATATCAGTGACATCGAGTGAGTTTTTCACTATCATTTTCCTCATATCAAAACGCAACTTGGTCAAAAACCATAATAATGTCAACGCATATCTTGAACATCGAGTGGTCAAAACTACGATTATCTGATCTTCCATCATTTTATGCGAAATCATCTAAACTTAATTGACACAAGATTCAATTTAAAACTTTGTGAGGTCTTCGATTGTTAATTGTCCTCACCAATTTCGATAACGCCAACTATGCCACTACATATCTGGCGTATATGCCCATTCAAATTCTTTAAAAGCTTGGCCTGAATCAGAAATCAATAGTATAAGCAATGTGCAAAAGTACAAAACCCATACACATTTTCAATTTCATTATTCAGTGTTTCAAGAGTGAGAATTAGAAATTACAAAAAGTTTTTTTTTCCTTCTTAATTTCTTTCAACCAATATATGACCTAAACAATAATGTAATATTATAGCTTTACCTTTTCAGTTAGATAGTGCATATCATGCCACACATCGTGTTCCGGAACTTGGGCTTTTCATGTTAAAGATAGAGCCACACACTAACTTACTTCACGTATACTATTTTCTGGATTTGTGGTCTATTAAAGTTAATGACAAAAGCTTGCGTGATCATGAAAAATAAAATTCACATAATGATTATAGCATTACCTTTTCAGTTAGATAGTGCAGATTATGCCATACAGCGTGCTTTGGAACTTGATATATCTCCATACATAAGGTACCTATAAACGATGTTTGGCATCAGTCATCTAAGTATCACCAAATGATCATGATAACTACAGGCAAGATAAGCAAAGACCTCTATGGGGATTTGAAAGGGTTGTGTAGACCATGTTTCGGTCTTTGCTCGATATAAAACTTCCAAGGTCTGCACATCTCATTTAATTTTGAGATGTTTCGTGAAATTCCAACATACTCTTAAGTTGTCCCATTTTTAGTCATTGTATATTTTCCGGTCCATTGGGGTTCAGTTTCTTTCTGCACATGGCCACAGTCCTAGTCTAAATCTGAACATATGAGCAAATAATGTGATAGAATATAGAGATTATGAGTGTGAAAACGTAACTTACACCCGCCATGGGGTCGAAAGATGTAGGTTCACCATCTTGGAAGTGAAAGAGACCACCACCAAAATCCACACTGTAACTATTCACACAACATACTGCCTCGTGAAAATGCTAACTCTGAATTGAATTTAGTTGTTTTTCAACAAGCCATAAGTTATCAAATTACCTCACGTTGTCGAGCGTGCATGGCTGTTACTTTCATGTAAAGTGTCGTGACCTGCAACCACCTGTCCACTTACACCTAAAATGACAATAGCTATCTGAAAATTAATATAAGGTAATGTGCGAGTCTGACAATGGTAAAAAGAAAAAAAAATGAAACGAATATTCATCATGCGTCAATTCAACGGTAATTGAAACTAAAGAATCATGTATTAGTCATTAGTAAATAATTTAACATGATACTTAATTGTTTGTGTTATTATTTAGTATACCTGTTAGTATAGCATTAGTCACATCAGCTCGTGCTTCGAGTTAGTTGTAGGCTGCAAAGATGAAATAGAGTTTTGGGTATCTGTCGTCTGGTATTTTGACAAAGTGAGTAGATTTCCCAAAAATGAGTGTTGTCTACTTGTAATAGTCACCCCTATATGTTTCACCCGAGTATTCTAACTCTTCTTATCTCTCTCCCAAACATCCGCACCATCCTACACTCTTACCTCATTGCCAATCTGATGTACACCACCCTTTACAGTAGTATTCCAACTCTTGTTATCTCTCTCCCAAACATCCCCACCATCATACACTCCTACTCCCTTGCGACTCTGACATACACTACCCTTTACAGACATTGTGTCGCAACGAAAGCCCAACAACAACAGTTGGCAAGGTGCTCCTCTCAAGATTTCTTCTCCCCCTTGTTTTTGGTCCTTCTCCTCTCACATGTAGTCAACCCAACAATTCGCCATCTTCATTGTTTTATTTGTCAGTCTATCAATTTCTCCACATCTACCTTCCCTTATTTCGACGTATCATTACATTTAACCAAGTCCCTGTTCCCTTAACTTTCTCAAATGAGTTTGACTTTGTGATGTTACTACAAGAGAACAGATGTTCCACCAGTCCCTCTTGTAAAAATAACAAACACATAGATCATGATTATATGAATGAAAATGAACTTACAGAAAAAAAAGATAAACAAAGACCTCTCATAGATGCAATGTCTAATAGCAAAGATAAAAAATGTCTAGTAGCATGCAATCTGATTTATACGAATATATTCAAATTACACAATGTATATTAAATTTGACTTCTAACAGAGCATTTACCTGATCCAAAAATAGATTCTCCAAGTGATTAAAAGGCAAACCGTAGGCTGCAGCGAAGAACCCTGATGCAGAACTTGCACCTGCATGCACAAAACTGAAGTCATGGCGTACAAACTTCGAAAGGAAATGCACCATATGTTGGTAACAACTTTGACCTACCACCTCGTCTCAACTCAAATTCATATGCCAAAATAGATGACATAAGGATGGTTTCAATTCAATTCCAAATTTCTTGAATACAGATAAAGCCAAAGGGGTTTGACAAATTTAATGATGGTACAGCAAGTGCAACCAAAATCTCTGATAGTTTTACAACTCACCTGCAACTCTTAGCCAAACCTGAAAAGTAAGTAAACATGCCGACCCTCACACCTTCAAAAAATAATTATATTAGTTATTTTATATTCGTTTATATTTTATTTTATCCTTCGCTTTTGTTGCTGATATGCTACTTTCTATTTTTTCAGAAACTTTAGCGAGTTCTGTTTTTATATCATCCTTGATCTCACTGTGGAAAATTGCAAAAGGATTATCAGTCACGGTTTATTGAAAAAACAAATCATTCTACACCTTAGAGAAGATCCTAAAAAATGAGATTTTTAGCAAGAAAACTGAGTTGTTAGTGTCATAATAATCAGCTTTTGTGTTTGGATATAATTATTCTGATCATTGATTATGATTATCTGTCATCTGATTATACAAAGGTCGATAATCAGTTTCACACCTAAATCAGCAAAATTGCTAATTTGAGAAATATTAAGATAACTTATTTACCCCTCTTTTTACTCAGATATCCGTTGCTAATAATACTACCAATATGAGCTACACTCCCAATTTAGTATAGTTAACTAAGTATTAATCTAAATCTAAGATTGACTATAACCTTGATTAGTGCCATGCATAGATGTATACTAAATGAGTTTTACCAAAAGTATTTTGTAATAACTCATGCCTACTATGTCTATATGAACTTCAGCTCACTTGAACAAAGACAATAATGCTGCAAAGATTGCTTATTCCGAACAGCTTATTTTACTCGTAAAGAAGCATGCACGACTATATGCAAACACAATAGACTGAATATCTATTGACTTTTAAAAAAAAAAGTTGCAGAATACGAATACCTGAGTTATGCAAAGCTAATACAGGATCTTATCCTCTTTTGAGACCAACTATTATCTTAGAATCACCCAAGTCGTTGTATGACCAATTCTGGAAAGGTGTATAATCAAGGTTAAAGCACATATAAAGATTCATACCCGTAATATTTCATACACCAAAATGCAAACAATCGCTTTATCGATATTAAATGAAGCGGGTATAGATATAGACAAACCTTGAATTTTGAGTGGCGAGATCGTGAAATGGTTGCAAGGCCGGTGAGATTTTTGACACGTGGCCTAATCTGCCATCAGATAAAATCACAATGTTTAGTTTCAGAAACTTCAGGTTTCTCGATGGCTATCTATCGTTCATCATTGCTATGTCTTCATCATATTGAACCCGTTGATCCTACACCAATTACGCATTTCAATGGTCGAAAATGTGACAATATTTGGTTGACACTGATTTGCTCCGGAACTTATAAACGATGGTTGTAATGCTTTGTTAGTTGTTGGAGTTCACGAAATTGATCAATAAAGTGAAACTATATAGTTGCTTATAATGATAACATATAGAGATAAAAAAAATATTACGTAAGTTATTGTATACAGAACCTGGTGTTGAACTGTTTTTACGTGGCCTTCCTCTAGGATTTGCAGTTGATAATGTTGCTTTTTAGGTCGTGTTGGTGTTCCTGTTTACAAATAGGTTTGATTATATTCAAATAAATTGTACCACATGAATACTTATATGACTAAGAAGAGATATAAATACCTTGTCTTAAGTACTGTTAAGTCATGTACACGTGCCCGCTGCGCCTTGGAGTTGAGACCGGCTACTATCTTACGGTATATTAATTAGAGGATGATCATAAGATTGAGCTGATAACTACATTCATCTATAGAAACGATAGGAGTGGAACAAAGTGAGAACCTATGAGATATAGACAACAACTGGAAAACATATACAAAAGTTAAACCAAGTAGAAAATACATGTAAAATGGCATACCTGCAATCATGGAAACCAACCATTGGTCTAACTTCTGATAACTTCTCTCAATCCTTGAATAATTACAAGTTGTTTTTCTCTGCATAATCATCTATTGTTCAATCACTACTTAATCTACCAGATCCATCAGTACAAAGTATGGTCATCCCCCTTACCATCCTGTAAAAGTTGATGAAAATTAGCTACACTATGACGCGTTTCATGCTAAGAGTACTTATTTGCACATTGTATGATGTCTTATTATCTTTATATAAACTGTATGCATTGAATACTTAAGACGAAAAACAAAGTGTATGAAGATCCAAACCTTTGGTCTTTAAATCTTCACATTCATTAAATGCTTCACAAGCTAGACCAGCATGTTATTATCATGAAGAGATCACAAACTTTCAAGGATATAAGCAAATATTTAAATAGTTAATGTTAGGAATACGATTTTTGTATAAGAAAGATTCGGTCACCCCCGATATGATTAAGCATTGTTTGGCTCGTAGTAGTTACAATAGTTAGTTAAACGTAGTTTAGAAGTAGATTAGTTCGCGGAAGAAGGACGGGTCTTTACCCACTGTATACCTGATCCGCAGCCCAAGTGGCACGCCCAAGTGGCAAAACCCATGTACATATAAATACCCTCCCCATCCTTGGAGAGGGTAAGCCTTCTGATAATCCATTTTCTTTTTTTGGGTTTTCTTTCTAAGGCTTCACCTTCTTTCTCTCTCTACATTTCTTTCTTTCTTTCTTTCTTGATAACGAACCACACCACATGATCCAAACGTGTTTGTGAGCTTATTTAGTATCCTTCAATTGGTATCAAGAGCCATGGTTACATCCTAGGGATCGTAGGACTTGTGGTGTATGGTTTGTTTTGGTTTCTACTAGTTTAGGAAGGTTTTACTCTTATTTGATCTTGTTCGTGGTGTTTCTTGTGATTTTTCTTGTACTTCTTGGATTAGAGGGGTTAGATTCATCTAGTTTATCAGTCATTTGGCTAGATCTTACGTTAGTGAAGTGTACGAGTGATTTTGGACCTTTTCTTGGCAGCGGTTTTCTCCTCGGTAAAAGTTTTCTTGGCAGCGGTTAGTTTGGGGGTTACAGCGGTTAGTGTCAGCGGTTAGTACACTTTGTCAGCGAACATAACGTTGTACTGTGTACTATTTCAGCAGTTTGCTTTCAGCGGTTAGTTCAGTCTGTCCTTGTGTTCCAGCGGTTAGTTTCTCCAGCGGTTTTCGTTGTTAGCGGTTACCCTTGTTAAGCGGTTATCATTTTCAGCGGTTTACTTGTCAGCGGTTATCATTTTCAGCGGTTTACTTGTCAGCGGTTACTATACTAGCGGTTACCAGGCCAGCGGTTACCTTCTCAACGGTTATCTTCTGTCAGCGGTTAGATCTGACAGCGGTTACTTGTCAGCGGTTTGACCAGATTCTAGCGGTTTGACCAAAGTTGACTTTTTATGTTAAAACTTCAAACGACCATAACTTTTGAACCGTAACTCCGTTTTCAGCGAAATACCTGTCAAAACGACCGGAACAGGCTGAATATCATCGGGTTTCACCACGAAGTCATGAAACTAATTTTTCGAGGCCCAAATCACCTCCGGAGTGAAGTTATTGAGGTTTTAAGTTTTTAGACCATAATTTCACCATTGCAACTTGCATCAACCAAACCAAATCACACCGCTGGTTGATTACTCACTGATAGGTGATCAAATTGTTGTGAGTTGACAATACACTGCAAGTTGAATAGTTCTGTGATTTGATATTGGTTACGATTTGAGTTGTTACAAATTGTCCAATTACAATCTGACGTTGCGAGTTGATTCTTGCAATTTGATTGATTATGATTTGACTTGGTGTGATTTGACTCGTTGTGACTAAAATTAGATAACTTACTGTACCTTGTAAAGTTTATCATCTCACACTTAATCACTAAAGTACTTAGAATCTTCTCACGGTTTATTCTTGATTTTGTAAAATCCCGCGAAAGAACCTATTTCTCGGTTTAAATCATAGAATTGTAAAATCCCGTGCACGTTCACATCATGTCAAATTCTTCAGATTCTGTCATCTCTGACATACTTAAACTGTACGACGTGATTGATGAACATAAGATTTCCAGCATAGAACCACAGACTACTGGTCTTTAATCTGAAACTACTAAAATGAAATCTTTGTGCTCTAATCCGCAAGAGACAGATGTTATTCAGCCACTTAAATTGCTTGATAATGCAAAGGATTGCAGCGTAGAATGTTTTCAACAACTTCATTCACACCTCTCAGTACTTTTAAAGGGAACGGGATTCAAGATGGGATTCGAACGTGCATTTGCAACACTCTTTGGTCAAGATGTTCAGACTTTGACAGACACAATGATTCATAACTTGGATCAATTACAACAACAACTTGNGAAATCTTTGTGCTCTAATCCGCAAGAGACAGATGTTATTCAGCCACTTAAATTGCTTGATAATGCAAAGGATTGCAGCGTAGAATGTTTTCAACAACTTCATTCACACCTCTCAGTACTTTTAAAGGGAACGGGATTCAAGATGGGATTCGAACGTGCATTTGCAACACTCTTTGGTCAAGATGTTCAGACTTTGACAGACACAATGATTCATAACTTGGATCAATTACAACAACAACTTGAGAAAGGAGAATATTCTAAAATTGGATCCACGGCTGCCTTTTATGTACTCAACAAACAACTTCAAGTGTTCATTAATTCAAAATTCACTATAGATTATGAGTACGATAATCAGATGACATTGAAGTGTTTTGTTGACCACACGGAAATTGAGGTTGACATGTTCAGAGATACACTCATCGAACTCATGGGTGATGTTAAGGCGTTCATTGAGGAAAGAGCACAACTCAGACATTTGAATGATGACAAAGTGAAGGCAACTTTGGTGTAATCATGTAATGGTATTAATGATTCGGGTAAAGCATTGGATGTTGAGTCAGTTGTCACGATGCGCAAAGGATCAGAGACTGATAAGCTTGACACTACCAGCAGTTCAGTGACTCCAACCACCCATGGCATGGATGCAGATCTTAGACCGGTTAATGAACGAATGTCATGTGCTGAGGTACCTATAACTGCTCAACAAAATGTGCTATCTAATGAACAACAACATACTGATCAAATCAAACTCAATTATGACACAAATTTGTTGGAAAAGACTGATAGCAATACCATGTCTAATTCAACAAATATGAGTCATAAAGGGGGAGAAAGCGATCAGGATGCTGATCGTGATGACTTGTTAAGTTCTGTGTTTACGGCTGATGCTTTTAAATCAAATGATATGGTTGATAAAGAAGTGTTTAATGAACTTTCAAAAAGATTTTTACAGCTTGAAAAACATTGTATTTCTCTTGAAATTGNTATGACACAAATTTGTTGGAAAAGACTGATAGCAATACCATGTCTAATTCAACAAATATGAGTCATAAAGGGGGAGAAAGCGATCAGGATGCTGATCGTGATGACTTGTTAAGTTCTGTGTTTACGGCTGATGCTTTTAAATCAAATGATATGGTTGATAAAGAAGTGTTTAATGAACTTTCAAAAAGATTTTTACAGCTTGAAAAACATTGTATTTCTCTTGAAATTGCAATGCAACAAAAGGAAGAAAGTCTTCAGATTAACCAACCATGTAAAGATCCGAAACTTCCTGATTTCCGTGAATTCTTTATGATTAATGATTTGAAAGCTCAGCTAGAAACAAAAAACTTGACAATCAAAAACCTGAAAAACCGTATTACTGAGTTGTGTGATATGTGTAATGAAGTCAAAGCTAAACATGACTGCGCTGTTATTGAATTGGAACATAATGTGGCTAATTTACATGTAAAAAATGAGACTTTGAAACATCAATGTAATGAATTGTGTGAATCTATCAAAGATACTAAAACTAAGACGTTAGAACAGATAACCTCTTTGACTGCCAAAAATGATGATTTCAAAGCTCAACTTCTGGAAAAGGGTTTCACAATTGCAGCATTAAAAAACGAGCTAAGAAAAGCAACAGGGAATAGTGTGAACACTAAGTTTGCAAAACCATCAATCTTGGGGAAACATGTGTTACCATCAAATAGAAACCAATCAGTTGTTAGACAACCGACTGCGTTTAGATCTGAACGTCCAAAACATTCAAAAACACGGTTTGCCTCCCAAGTTGATGCGGAACAAGTTTTGACAAAACCTGTCACTCCACATTATTTGCCTAAGACTATTGCTTCTAGTTCTGCTAAACCTCAACATGTAGCCACTCCTGCTCTTAGCTCCTCTAGGATTGGTTCAAAAATAGTGTTAAAACCAAGCATTAAGATTCAAAACACTTATGATATAAATGACTTGCACAAGAACTATGATCTAGAAAAGGTTAGGAAAAGAGCACTACTTCATAAGGATGGTATCTTAGGTTCACAACCTTGTATGATGCCTCCTAGGTTATTGAGGAACACTGCTAAGATTCAACCGGTTAAATCTAGGATTTGTAGTAAGTCTTCTACCATGCATAAGAAACAAAACGAACCTAAAACTCCTCCTAGGTGGTTACAAACTGCTAAATTAGTAGAGACTAGGAATAACGATAAGACTTCCACTATGCATAAGACACTTAGCAATCCTAGATCCTGCCAAAAGTGGATGCCAACGGGTAGAATTTTTAAGAACGTCGGACTTAAGTGGTTACCTACCGGAAAGTTGCTCACTAATGGCAATACCATGCTTGATCGTAAAACCCCTAAGGGTTTGGATACTATTGTCACTAACCCATATATATGCAATCAAGTTTGTGATGTTAGTGCAGGTAGTCCTTACTCAGTTGCAGGTACATCAATCATTCACTATATGAGAAAACTCAAAGTCTCTAAAGCAATCATTTCTCCAGCTTCAAGAGCTTTAGAATGTCGATGTTGATGCATTTGCTTTATGACATCTGAATATGTGACATTTCGTAAATTTCATGTCACTAATTATAATATTTTTATTATTTAACTATTCTTTTTTTTATAATTAACTTCGTCGGAAGTTATTCGCGAACGTCGTGTCACGTTCAAGTTAATTCAACCAATACTTGGCTACGCCAACTCTACACTTTTTATGTATTTTCGTTTCCTTACAATCCTCTTTTAAAAGTCATAATTCACTTTTTCCATTTTTACGTAAACCTTGCACCTTTTACGTTTTACGCGATTTAAATTTACGTTTTATGGTTTTAACAACGTGAACCAACCTTAGACTATGATAATTTTACATGTTTTATACATTTTAACCTATTTTCATATTTACAAGTGAGTTTTATACTTGTCGTTTCATTTTTATAGTTTACGTCACTTTTATCAAGAACCGGTGTCACCAAACGCGTTTTTCAACTCACGGTTTCAGTTTTAACGACGTTTAAACCCTCCGATGAATTCACCACTCATCTAAACTACTAAAATAGGTCATGATAACAAGTTTTAATATTTTTGGAAGTTTTATAATTTTACACTACCCGGTTTTACATTACGCGTCTTAAAAACCCTACGTTTTAAATTACCGGGAGCAAATTACACCCCGTAACTCAAAATTTATATAAAAACAACCCACTAGACCACCTCACCATGAGCTGGCCGGTTTTTGTGAGTCATTTAAGCCATTTGGCTTTGTGAAAACACTCCTTGCACTATAACTTGACACCTAAACATCCTAGTCTTCCACTAATACTTAAAACTACTAAACTACTCATAGTACATGCAATTCTACAACAAAAACCTCTCTTGTTGTTATCACCAACTAATTTTAACACAAAAATCTGCTCTCTCCTCTTGTTGGTCGTGGATTTCAAGAAGGAAACACACCCTTGGTGTTTTGTTCTCCTATTGAAGATTGATACAAGATTGAAGGTCCAAGTGTGCTAGTTTATTGTTGATCCTTTTCTTCTCCAAAAGACTTTGTGTTCAAGAGTTTACTTAAAGGTTTTAAAGGTGTCAAGAGGCTGTGATTTCAAGGAATTTAAAGGATTTTGGTGGACAAATTTGGGTTGATATGGGGTAAAGAAATGGTGCAAGAGTTGATGGGTTTTAACATAGGTTTAGTGTCTTGTTCTTGTTGTTCATTCTTATTCTTCAAATTTTGTAAGGATACAAATCACTTCCATTTTCATTTCACCTCTGTAACTTTATTATTTCTTGATGTATTTATATATTATATAAGTTATCATGCTTGGTTAGGCTTGGTACATAGGTTAGTTCACTATAAAAACATTAATGGACTAGACATGCAAATGTGATTCTGAACCAGGAGCAAAAACGGAATAAACTGATTTAATCAGTAAACATTGGACCTAAACTAAAAATATTTGGTTGTAGCCCTATGTCTTGTGGTCGTTTTGACGGGTATTTCATCGGATAACTCATTACGATGATTAAACTAGAAATATTTTCGTGAAACATGCCAGATTCTGAGTTGCAGATTTAAATGGTAAAAATCTCAGTGATATGCTCATTTTCACTACTTGGCCTAGTTTTATGAAATATAGTTAACATCTTAACTTAAACATGGCCGCAAACGGGGAATTAATTGGACTTGTAGAACTCTAGTTATCGCAACTTTTGTGGGACTGTTGTAATTTTGAAAGCTGATGGACTGAATATATTGGGTAAATTGATAGTTTTACTGATGTTGTGTAATTTTTAGCTTAGTGGGACCCACAAAACTTGTTAGTACAGAAAAATACCTTTCCGTGGATATAAAGAACGTAAATTTTTGACTTACGGTTTACATGTAACGGAATTTCTAAGATGAGCAAGTTATAAAAATTTCCATCAGCATAGGAATAAAAAGTATAAAAATGTTTACATTTTATAAAACTTTTGGACTTTAACATTATTTTTCGAACATAATACACTACTAACCCTTACTTATTGGATGTACTCTATTCAGTTTCGAGTAACTAAATCTTGAGCATCCTGTTTCTTGCAACTATACCTACATGACACTCTCTTGTCACTAACAAAAAACTTCATATTACTAGGTACTCCCATCATGGTACCTTATTATCACTTATAGGCAAATCACCAAGTCCAAATACAACTATTCTGAAACTGTTATTGATATGATAGCTTTCTTCTGTATGCCTCTTCACTTGAATTTATATTGTATATCATTGTATTCTTGTGTAGAATGTGCAGACTCTAGAAATAGACATTATGCATGATCTTTAAATGAGAAAATGTTTTGTATACGATGAATGACTATCTTTACAAAAGAAAGCTTTGTTAATAGTAAAGATATCTTTTTCCATTCATTATTCATCTATTTCCTCTTATATTATAGCACCTATAGCTGATGAACTAGTAGTCTCACTAAAACTAAAATATCTTTTGTTGTTTTGAACTTTTTCGAGATCTTGTATTATTTGGTGATAACTTGGAAAAATTAGATTTCCAATTTAATTTGAGCTATATGTGCATACCCTAGCGTCGACAACTTGCCAGAAATGATATTATGAGGATCATAAAGCCTCTTCAATCAAGTTTATCAAACTATTTAGTCATCTTGAGTCACCAAACCAATGCCGAATGTATATGATATATCTATTTCAAACTATGTATAGAACGACGATCAGCAAGAGATGTAAGCCTTTAATTCACAAAAGTTGGATAATCTGTAGCTCATCGAATCATGAACTTTCGCGGCTCTTTCATCCAAGCAGAGTTATCCTTGTTCTTGCCTATTCCACGTGCTCACGTTGTGATGGTACATGAAGACTGCTCGCCGCTAGATTACGTAGTATTCTTACACTTTTTAGTGTTATTCTCAACCTCCTTCAGCCAAAGTATGGGCCCTCCCTCCACTTCCTATTTATCAGGCGTAAGTTTTATCCCTATATCTGTATATATCAAAGTATTCTTATTTTGTTGATCTTCGCTGGATTTTCTCCCGTGTGATTAGGATAAATATATGCCAAGACCCATAGCAATCTTACCAATCCAAGTAATTATTTTTGCTATGGAACAGAGTCTCTACCTTAGCATGAAACAAGTTAATTCATCTTGATTATGACCTTATGCCCAAAGAGATATATAGATACTCATTGTTCCCACTGCAATATATCGGCCTGCATTCTACCAGCACATGGGTCGAATAGGTTGTTGGTTGTGTATGCGCCCATTCTCATTCATCCACCGCAAATAGCCAATTTACTAGGTCCTATATTACGAGAATTGATTATGTTAGGTGTGATCAAAATGGCAAGAAGTTTTTCCTACACCTACCAGAACCTGGAAATTTATTACATATACTAGGATATTAGTTGGTTTCATGAACTCAATGCTTATTATCTGTAATTATTTTCCGACTTGTATTTGTTATATGTCAACTTAATTATGGGCGGATAACAACGTAGCCCATCTTATTCTAAACTATATTATCTTGTATTCAACTGATTACTTATCAAACTCTATGAATTCACTCAACCTTTGTGTTGACTTTTTAGCATGTATTTTCTCAGGTCCGTAAGTGGCTTAAGCTTGGATGGGCGGCGCAAAGAAATGGATATCTACTTGATGGCTCATGTTTAATTAAAATTTTCATTCGATAATGACTTGAACTTTTAAATTTATG
>LBNU01015677.1:23940-39273 GCA_014162995.1 Artemisia annua
CGGGATATAATAAAGTTGTAAAAATTATAAAAATATAATTTTCATAAACATTAGGTATTTTGATAGGTATCTCTTTGTTTATACAATTTATTGTGTATATAAGTTCAAGTAAGTGTTTATTATTTGGTTAACCACCAAAAATAAATAATATATAGTTTTATAACCTTAGTGGAAAAATAATTAATATAAAATATATTAGTGCCCTAGTGGAATTTGTTTGGTACATTAGGTTAAAAACTAATAACTTGTCTTATTATTTATATACAAATAAATAAATAAGTATAACTTGAAAATATATAATCTACGAGTGGAATAGAATGCAAATGATGTCGTGATGCAATGTAGACTGGTATGTGCTATTTTACACATACTTTTGACCTTAGTTTAAGTGATTTATAGACCAAAAACTAACGTGAAACGCCAAAGATATCTTGGTTTTGTGTTTGTGATCGTGCAGGAAATGATATTGCATAAATAGCACAAAAGTCAACCTAAAAGCCTAAAACGAACACAAGATGTGGAAAAGTGTCACAAATCGTCTTGAGTTAATATCTTTTCAAAAGATTAATCAACAACTAATCTCGAGAAAGGAGAATAACTCGTCACAAACTTTTACCTCAAGCTTGATAAACTTATTCGCGTCTCTTTGCAAACACATTGTCTTTTAAATTCATTTACCGCTTTCATTTCTTATCGCTTTCATTTACCGCTTTTTTTAGTCGTTTTAATTCATGCAACTTTACTTGTTTTCTTATTTCATGTCGTTTTACCGCTTTCCTTTACTTTAATTTGTCATTGTAGTATAGACAAAACCAAACCTTCTTTTAAACCTTATTCACTACACATAGCTCACGGTCTTGAGTGACGAGATCCATATTCAACCCTCGTTGGGACAATGAACTCGTGGTTTGAGCTTGTACTTTGCTCCCGCGACACATCAATTTTTGGCGCCGCTGCCGGGGAGCGGTTGATAAGATTGAGTTATTCGATCGTTTGAGTAATGTGTTTTGGAGACCCTTCTTTCGAAAAGTTTAAGCTTAAATCCCAAAAAAATTATTTTCCATTTCAAAATTGGTTTTCCTTTTTAACTTTTCATTTTTCAAAACATAAAAACCAAAAATAATCTTCTTATCCACTTTTGTTTAATTCTCATGGATTCATTATGTGTTCGTTGTGGTGCACCATTCTATGGTTTACCTTGTCGATGGTGCATGTGCGAAAGGTGTGGTAATGATCTTCAGGACGGATGTTGTTCGAATTGTAATCCTTACATTTATGATCAAAACCCTAATTCATTCGCCTATCTTTCAGATTCTTCCAATTACCCACCTCAGCCTTACTTATCTTCCTTTGATCAATCTTTCTGTAATGGATGTGGAGACTGTTTGGATCCGACTTCAAATTGTTGTCAACGGTGTACTTGCATGAGGTGTGGTAGAAGTCTTTTCAATGGAGATTGTTCGTTTTGTGCTTTTGAAAATTCATATTCTCAAACTTTCAATTCAAACTTTTCCAATTATCCTCAAAACGATTCTTACTTCCCTCCTCAAAACCCTTATGAGCAAGAACCGTATGTCAATAACTTCTCTACCCAGAATACTATGAATTTTGAGCAAGCTATGATCGATCTGAAAGAATCAAATGAATCACATGACAGAATAATGAAGGAGTATCAAGAGTTAACTCTTCGAAGAAACGATGATAAGGAAAATTCTGAAGAGAGCGGAGCAGACGAGACTTTGAAAGAAGAAAACGAAATCAACGCTTCGAGTGGCAATCCCACTCCATCTTGTGAACCTTTACATGTTGAAAATTTTTCTTTGGCATCTCTCGACGGCGACTTCTCTAAAATTCTAGCCGCTTTAGAGCTTGCGAGTGCTCGTGTTATCTATAATGAACCATCGACTCCTGCCTCTTCTCCGGTGATGGAAATGGAACGAGAAACCGAGGTGACCAAGGACCCGGTACTTTCCCTTGATAATGGAAGTGCTAAATACGTCCAACCTTCAGTTGTCCAAGAATCAGTTGTTCCTCCTAAACCGTCAAGAATTGATCCTACTTTTTCTCGATTTAAGGTTACGAGTCCGTCAAGCAAACGTGTTGGGCTTAAATCAATTTCTGAAAAGAATGACTTACCTAAACTTCACGTTCCTCAAGAACACGAACCAGAGACTACAACGGAAGTGGTGGAAACCGCTAGCTCTCAGAGCACACCACTTGTCCCACCTCCGGCTTCTCCAAAATGTTCTTCGACACTTGTTTCCGATATTTCTGAGCCGTCAGATCCTTTGGAGCCCGAGCTCAAGGAGTCTTTACCCGATTTTGAAAAGTATACTTTTGATACGGCCGAAAATTGTGATTTACTTCTTTTTCCTCCCGTAGTGCCCGAGGACCTCTAACAATGGGGGACGAGCCTCTCGACACTACTCCGGCAACGGAATTAGGCAAATTCAATAAGTCTAGTGTTGAGAACCTTGTCCCAATCCAAAGTGAGTCCGGGGAAACTTCTAACGGTGATTTTGAGATCTTTGAAAATGATCGTCTTGTTAATCTCGTTGAAACGAATGATAAGCCGTTTGATGATACTAACTTTGATTCGGAGGAAGATATTCGTTTTCTTGAAAATTTATTGCTTGAAGAACCTTTACCTCTTCTCCCTCCGAAGAACGATGAAGTTACTAATGAGTCCATTGATAATCATGATGAGATATGTTCCGAGTCTGATGAAGGTTATGCTTCCTTGTCTTGTGGAGAAATCGAGTACGTTGAAGGAGAAATTTCCCCGTGTGGCAATCCCACCTCAATTTTTGAACCAAGTATTCCCGACTTTTCCCCAGAAGAGATCGATGTTCTTTCAGAAATTGATGAAACTTCAGATGAATCAGATGACCCAGTTCTTGAAACTTTCAAAACAACTTTCACCAATCCTCTCTTTGATCTCGAACCAGATTTTACTATAATTTCAAACAATCCACTCTTCGATATTCAGATTAAGGATAGTGACGAGTCTGTTACTGCACCTGAGGTTACAAATGTTCATCATATGGATAATTCTCTTCACGATGAGTTTTTAACTCCAGTCGACCCGACTTCATCAAGAATTGAAGAAGTTTTTGAGCCTACTAAGTTGTCGTCTCCGAATGTTTCTTCGTCTTTTACCGTGGTTGATGATCCATTATCGTTCCTATCAGAAGATAAAATTTTTAAACCCGGTTTANCAAACAATCCACTCTTCGATATTCAGATTAAGGATAGTGACGAGTCTGTTACTGCACCTGAGGTTACAAATGTTCATCATATGGATAATTCTCTTCACGATGAGTTTTTAACTCCAGTCGACCCGACTTCATCAAGAATTGAAGAAGTTTTTGAGCCTACTAAGTTGTCGTCTCCGAATGTTTCTTCGTCTTTTACCGTGGTTGATGATCCATTATCGTTCCTATCAGAAGATAAAATTTTTAAACCCGGTTTATCACCTTTTAAGGACTCTTTTGGGCTCCAGCCCGACATCCTTGCTTCTTACGTTACTATTAAAGATTTTGTTGATGAAACTTTGAAGGAGGATGATTTTAAGACTAAGGAGAAAGTTAAGCTTACCATGGAGGATGTCTTTGAATTTGACCTCGAAATCGTTGTTATGATCTTTCTTCCTTATCTAACCTATGCTGTTGTTTCTCCCATCCGTCATTCCCTCGGGAGTGAGGATGTTGTTTTTGATCCCGGCATCGTCGCTTTTCTAGCCAGCTGTTTCATTTGCTCCCCCAAGGAAAAGTAAATTCGGGGCGAGTCTAAGCTATACGACTCGTTACTAAACAAGCGCTTCGTGGGAGGCACCCCATGCTTATCCTTTTTATTTTTATTTTTATTATCTAATAAGTAACGCGAGGAGGGCGACCTCTACCAATCTTGTGTTTGCTTGGTTGTTTGTGTTTGTGCAGGATTTCTCTAATTCATGATGACTCTCGTGCTCGTGGATCGTCTCATCTCCACTCGAGTCTCATGTCTTGCTGCTTGCTTGGAAATCCTATATCCAAAATCTTATCGACTAATGGTATCTTTGGCATACTTAATAAACGGCCTTAGATTTATTGTTAGGATTACCCTTACCTTGAAAACATTGAGGACAATGTTTATCTTTAGTCTGGGGGGGTGAATCTTCGATTTGATTGACCTAGCACTTTCACCATTGCCGTTTACTTACGCAACCCCGTTTTTCCTTAAAAATCCCAAAAAAATTGAAAAATTTTGAAAAATTCCAAAGAAAAAAATGAGAAAAAATTAAAAATTATGCAAAAATAGAATAAAAGTTTTGACACCGCGTTTGACTTTCCTACTAGGTAAGAGTGAGAATAAAAATTTTGACTTGATCCGGGCGTGTTGAGCCCTAGCTTGTTCCTTTAACCAATGATGATCACAAAAGCTTTTGCTAGTTTTGTACACAAGGATCTACTCTTTTGTCGGCTCCCGTACTTGACTTTATATATGCGTGGCTTGATTATCGGCTAAGCATTCGCGGATCTCATTATTTGAGATTTTAAATTTGCGGAGAACGTGAAATGATAGAGTTTCTTTAGAAGTTAGATGCTAAGCATAGAGTAGTTGGATCTCTTTCAAGCTCATCGAAGGTACTCATGTCTTTTTGTTCCCACAAAATTGCTTCACCCCATATCTGTGCAAAATAATTAAAGATGTTAGGTTTAGCCGATGAGTAGTTCTTTATCTTCTTAAGAGAATCTTTGCTTGGGAAATTGGGTACACATCATGGATACACGCCATTATCTCGAGTTGTATTATATATCGTTGAATAAGCGTAGTACGCATGTGGTTTCGGAGCTACCCAAAAGCCCGTTGTTATGTATGAGCTAAGGTGCTTTAAGACTTCGGATTGAGATCGGGCCTTGGATCCTAGATTCCAACCCTAGCAGTTGGCGGTAGGTCTTGGACTGAAACCGTGAAGGTTCGGAGTTGAGAAGTTACTAAGGCAATAAAAAGAAAGAAAAAAAAAAGTGAAAAAAGTATCAAGAAAAGAAAAAGAAAAAGAAAAAGAAAAGAAAAATGAGAAAAGAAAAAGAAAAGAAAGAATAAGGATGTATGTAGAAGATTTATGGATCAAGAGTTCTAGTGTTAAGACTAAAGTTGGTCGCGCATGAGGTGCATGTTACGATCCTAGATCGGGCGCATGAGGTGCACGTGAAATGTACTCGCCAACTTATGTCTATTTTTGATGCATTCCAAAAGTCTTTGTATGTATCCAATATCCTTGATGTGGACCACATTTCTCTTGCATACCTTCTTAAGAGAAGATCGATAACTACTTAGCGTTTGAATTTGGTATCTTTATCGGACTAAAAACTATGAAACGAGATGCTTATGAAGAAATTCATTTCTCTCACAAAAATAAAATAATGAGATACAAAAATAGGAAAATGGGAGCAAGCGGTACACGAGTAACTTCCATGGGTAGCGTTGGCATCTAACTTGTAATTAAACAATGATCCATTTTTACGCTTAGTTTGGGAGCTTGTGAAAAATCAGGGACGATGAATTTTATCCAACTCACTTTTCTATGAATCGTGTTCTTGATCTATGACCCTTAATCGTTATCAATAGATAATGAAAGTCATTCACACCGTCATATGCTAAAATAGTGTAATATGTGATGTACATAGTCAAAAAATGGAAAGCCGGGGCGTTTTAGGGAATAAATGATTTCGTATCTCTTCTGAACGTTTTGCTACTTTTCAAAGTTAGTAAAGAGAGGTGTGAAATTATTTATCTTTAAGGCGTGACGTGATTACATTGCGTGAGGACACGCAATACCTTAGTCTGGGGGATTTTGGTATGTGCTATTTTACACATACTTTTGACCTTAGTTTAAGTGATTTATAGACCAAAAACTAACGTGAAACGCCAAAGATATCTTGTTTTTGTGTTTGTGATCGTGCAGGAAATGATATTGCATAAATAGCACAAAAGTCAACCTAAAATCCTAAAACATACACAAGATGTGGAAAAGTCAGTGTCACAAAGCCGATCAATGAGCACATCTACTCAAGGAAAAGCCCAAAGTCGACAAAGTTAATATTTCATAAACAGCTTCAAAAAGATGGAAAGAAACGCTTAATCAAAGGTTGGAAAAAGATATTCATGATAAGAAGCTTCCAAAATTGAAAGCTAGTGAACGCTTTCTTCTATACATCTTTGAAGGACTTTGAGATTACGACGTCAACTTACAATCATCAAAGTTAACCGAGTGTTAACGTTTGTACTTATCTAAGAACGTTTAATAGTTGTAACAAAGTATTTTAGTGTTTCTTTTCATCGAGATGTAAAGGTTCAAGGGCTAAATGTGCCAACATTGTAAAACTTTACAAGCTCTTGACCTTATATTATGACATCACCTCCTCACTTTGCGAATTGGGGGTTAGCTGTAGTAGATTTTAGAGGGTTGGACCTCTTAGGAGTAGTGTAGTTTTATTTCATGTATTAGTGTAGACTTATTTTCAATGCAAGCTTATTTTGATGTCTTAAATCTTTCCTTTAATCTTTACAAGCTTTCCTTTTAATCTTCTCTACAAGCTTTTACTATTTTCTTTGTCAACTTTGCATGTTTTTTTTGTTTCAAGTGAAAAGATATACAAATAAGCTAGGCTTCCAAAAGAAGCCGTGGCTTGTTTGCTTATTTTTGAGCTTATTTTTGTGTCTTTACGTTTTATTTATCAAGTTTTTATTAGTCTTATTTATTTTTTCTATGAAATTTATGTCACGTTAAAAGTTTCTAGAGTCCAGTATGTTTTGTTTTTAGGGTTTAGTAACGAGTATGAAGTTTTTTAGGGTTTAGTAGCGAGTTTGTTTTTTTTATATATATAGCGAGTATGTAGTTAAGGGTAGCGAGTATGGATTCTTATAGGTTAGCGAGTAGGGATTAATTCATAGGGCTAGCGAGTTTGGCCTTAGGATTAGCGAGTATGGCAGCACGAACTAGCGAGTAGGGGTGATCATGTCTAGCGAGTATGGATTTGGATATCTAGCGAGTATAGAGTTTTTCTTGTAGCGAGTATGTGAGAAACCTACTAGCGAGTATGGCTATATTTTATTAGTAGCGAGTATTGTTTTTGGTTCATGTTCTTTTCTTATTTCATTTTCTTTTCCAAGCCGAGCTAGGCTTTTATTTCCCTCATCGTTTATCGAGTGAGGTTTTTATTTTCTTCAATCTAAACGTTATGCTGTCGAATTTTCTTAAAATCTTTTTAGAATCGTTTTCTTATTTTAAGTCTCGTGTCTTTTGATTTTTAGTCTTAACTTTAATTACTTTTAATATTTTACAAGTCTTTTAATTTCTTTATAGCTTTAAGTTTTTTTATATGAGTCTCGAGTAGTTTTTAAACGTGTTTGCTTAGTGATTCGAGTTTGTGAGTTTAGTGAGAGTGTTAAACGTTTGTGATAAGTAATTGAAAGATTACTTAGACGTGTGAGTTAATTATTTGAAGACGAAATCTTTGAACGATTAATTCACTTGTCTTGAGTTAATATCTTTTCAAAAGATTAATCAACAACTAATCTCGAGAAAGGAGAATAACTCGTCACAAACTTTTACCTCAAGCTTGATAAACTTATTCGTGTCGCTTTGCAAAGACATTGTCTTTTAAATTCATTTACCGCTTTCATTTCTTATCGCTTTCATTTACCGCTTTCTTTAGTCGTTTTAATTCATGCAACTTTACTTGTTTTCTTATTTCATGTCGTTTTACCGCTTTCCTTTACTTTAATTTGTCATTGTAGTATAGACAAAACCAAACCTTCTTTTAAACCTTATTCACTACACATAGCTCACGGTCTTGAGTGACGAGATCCATATTCAACCCTCGTTGGGACAACGAACTCGTGGTTTGAGCTTGTACTTTGCTCCCGCGACACATCATAGACTAACCCTAGTCTATGAAATGTACGATGAATGATAATGTGACTTAACCTACCCGGTTTCGTCAAATGAATATCCGTAAACCCTGTTTACGTGAAATGTTGAATTGAAATTCAATGAATAGGAAAATGTCGAGACTTGGGAAAGTGACCTGAAATTGAGAATTGTGACAAATAATCCCCTGAATAGACAACTGTTCAAAAACCGTTGAGTAATGTGTATATTGAGGACGCACAACAAGGTCATGTGATAGAGCTTAAATATTTATTCTGGAGTGATAACCGCAGAGAAAATTCATGTTCTATCTTGTTACTTCGGTGTTATCGTTGTTCTTCGGGTTTTCTTCGGTCTTCATTCAATGAGACTTTTTGCGTCACTTCTACTGCATGGAGAAGTGGTCTCATGATGATGATTGTCTGTTTTAAGGATAACTACCAAAGCTTAGCGTTGAGGAGGCCAAGATTCGACGATTTGGTGGTGCCTAGTGATTAACTTAGATATGAGCGCCTAGTGATTCGTTATCAACCCGTGCTTGGAGAATTGTTATGATTGACTCGTTTCGATTAGTCTGATTGTAATTTGACGTTGTGAGTTAAATATTTACAACTTGACTTATTATGATCGGATCAATTGTGACTTGACTCGTCACGACTTGATACCTTGTGCTAATTGTGACTTATCCTCCCTCTTAGTCTTAATCACATATCACATCTTTCGGTTTCTTTTGTTGACTTTAGTAAAATCCCGGGAGAGAATCGATCTCTCGGTTTAAGTCACAAGAGTAGTAAAATCCCGCTTAAGATTATTTCATGGCATCTACAGCTTCAGGAACCTCAAAAGCTTTGGTGGTGAAAGTTTAAGAAGTGTTGATTACTGTCTTCTTCAACGTACCGACTAATTCTCTCTGTTTGGTACTCATGTCAACATCTTTTTAAACCAATCAGTAATTGCTCAGGGCTCAAGAATTTCATGAATGATTTTATCGGGATAGTTAGATTCGGGAACTACCAGGTTGACACACGTATGGGGTATGGAGATTATGTCTCCGGTGCTACAGATCATAAGGGATACCGAAACTACTACTTACAAACCCGACAAGTCTTGGAATCCGTTCACATCACATTCTATGAGCTTCTGAGCAAATGGCTTCTGTACACATCAGTTCAGGACCCGCACTTAACCTTTGACACCTGGATCAATTTATTCAGGTTTCGTATAATTTTCCACTCCTGCATGTACCTTATGTACCTTCTACCGATAGGATTTGGAGATCTTGGCTAATCTAATGGTTGATGAATGTTTCGAGCCGCCAAAAGGTGATACACCGGTACCACCAGCCATCGCAGCTCATGTTCCAAACGATCAAAATGGTCCATCTTGTTCTACTTCAATGGCTCAAGACGCTCAATCAGCAAGTCATTCATCAACTTCATCATACATACAATCTCCTTCCGTACATCAAGGTACTGCAGTCGACGAATCGTTTGAAGTAAATCCAACTGCTCCACCTGATGTTGCTCCGTTCAAAGACACATTTGCTCCTGAATCTTCTTCTAAAGCTTCTTCTTCAGGAGATCTTAACACAAGCACATCAGTGTCCTAACCACAACCACATGATCTTCACTTTAATGGGAATTCTACTCAACCGGTGTCCACTCGAAGGCATCTAGACACACTTGCCTTATGGTGCTTTTTCCATACAATTCTATCGTCTCTAAGTATGGAATTGGCACCATCTCCAGACTGTACAATGATTATTGCTCTTAGATGGATCCTAAAGTGAAATCTGATGAGCATGATGATGTTCTGAACACAAGGCCAGGATTCCTGCTAAGGGTTATCATCAAAAGAAAGGCATTGACTTTGAGGAATCGTTCACTCAGAGTGTTTTTATCAAAGTTATCAGAATGTTTCTCGCCAATGCTGCAAGTCGGGCAAATGGATTCTCCAGTGATGTGGTGGAACTTCACTTTGCAATGACAGAGTTTCAGCTGGCAGATTTCTTCACTAAAGCACTTCAAAGAGAACGGTTTCGATCTATTCTCTAGCAACTTGGTGTGGAGAATCTCATGTCAGTATCACTCAAAAGTCTTCAGGAAGTGAATGAGGAGTAATGGATTTGCTTCAAATATCCTTGCATATATATTTAAAACCCATAAAAGAAAAATACAAAAATATAAAACCTATAAAAACCATAAAAATCAGAAAAACCAGAAAATACCAAAAATATAGTTTTCTTAAGGCATGTCTTCTGGCATCGATAACATTTACGGTCCTAGAAATGTCATTTAATAATGACACGGGTCTTTAGATGAAGTTCGAACAGAAGTTCAAAATGTTTTCAAAACATGCCTTATATGGCTTGCAGTTATTTAGACTGTAACCCGTTCGCAAAATTATGGTTTGCTATTACTTCAGATAGCAACCCGGTTTTCAAAATTAAGGAAAACGCATCACCAATTTGATACCTTTAAGATGATTGTTCCTAACAACGGATGAATTTCATCCGGGCATGGATTACTTTACATCCGTGCAAATCCGAAATGTTGTACGCTTCAGTGCAACCTTTCTAGCAAAAGAAGAGAAGTCTTCTTTTCCCAAAATCTCTTTCTTCTAAAATTCTTCAAAAGAGATTTTGTGGTGTACAAGGTGGCTATCAGACTTAAATTTTCTCGAATACGTTACCGCTCACATTAATGGCTATTAAACGTTAAAATTAAAAACGGGTCATTAATTGAGGGGGAGCATATTTGCTCAAAATTTCTGCTCCTTTAAAAGCTTTGTGCACCAGCAATAGTGAAATTCAAAAGTGTCTCAAAATCAGTAAACGTTTAAAATTTTATCACATTTCTCTCCAAAGTTTATTCGAAAAACATTTAAATCAATTGGGATCACAAAATCTCAAAAGATTTGAAATTTTATGATCGGGGGAGAGAATGTGATTTAAATATGAAAACTGATTTAAATGTGATGTTTTTGGACTTAAAAAGATGTTTTGGACTTAAAAGGTTCGCCCTCCCGTATGTGCTAAAATTTTAAAGATTTTGAATTTTAATCAAAGCACATATTGAGGGGGAGCAAGTGATTAAAAAATGATGATTAAATGATCTCGAATGAAAGCTCACCCGTATGTGCCAAAGTTTTAAAAACTTTCAAATTGATTCAATCAATGCGCACATATTGAGGGGGAGCAAGTGGCTAAGAGTCTTTCGCGTGTTTTTACAATAATAAGTAGAAACCGTGAATTGATTATGACTCAGAATTTGACTCATGAATTGACGAAACATGAAAAGTCGTGAATCGAAAAGACTAGTCCTGGCCGGGTAATAATTTCAAGCTGGTCTAACCAGTGATGTAAACGTGTCTCGAAGAGGACTGGTCAAAGTAGAAAGTACCGTTTCGAGAAACTCTTCTTAGATATATACTTTGACGGGTCTAACTTCCTTTTTAAGGAATGTTAACAACTTCAAGTTAGTTATTAGGGCTAGTTATCACCTAAAAGCTGATAATGGATCCCTTTAACTAAGCAACGTAAACGTGTCCCTCGGGTATATGTCTATTAAGAGCCGATCAATTCAAATAAGTGCAACTCACCCCGACATGTGCAAATTTCTTTCTTCCTATAAGCACATGTTAAGGGGGAGCATTTGAAAAATGATAAAACTCTCAAGGTGTTAACAAAAATGTGTTTCTTTATCATAAACACCTTGAGAGAATTTTCAATGATTTTGGTTATATGGCGAATGTGGAAAAATACCAAAAGACCGACCACTTTAATTTAATGCATGGAGTTATAAGGATGGTTAGGTTAGGTATATGTTCCCATGATCCACCAGAACCGGAGGGATCTTCCCAGGGACAATCCAATAGATAGATTAGAAGTCCTTAGGAATGATTGAAAAAAGGAGAAAAGTGAGAAAGGGAAGAGTGCCGACTGAGACTGAGCTAGGACTGGAACAAACCCAACAAGGTTCTAGTAAATGAAGTCTCGGTAAGCACTGAAGGGGTTGAAGAATTAAAAAGAAATGAAATGAGAAAGGGTGAAAAGAAATAGCCCTCCAATTATTCAACCTTAGGGCAGAAACCGGGTTCAATTCATATGCTACTGATTGTTACCAAGGTAACATCGGTATTGAAGATAAAGACGTCATGGACCCAGTGACGCACTGCACTAAACCTCCCAGCCACTCAAGTTCTCTTAAAAGAGCTTGTTTCATTCTCACGGGGAACCGGTGTAAACTATCGACTAGTCTCTTAGAGCTAGTTGATATTGAAACAGGAGACCCCTCCCTAGTCTCCGAATAGGATAACCAATGTGCACTTATCGAGTCTAGAGCCAAGAGATGCATCAAAAGATCTCATAGGAACACTTGATACTTCTACACTGGTTGTTCAACATTAAGGACACCAGATGTAATATTTTGAGTCCTACGCAGATCTTAGCAATCTGCCGAGAACACTTATGAGGGAATATACATAAGTATTTCCCAGTGATTGAGTGGAAACTCCTGCCAGGGTCAACATCAAACAGCCCTGACAGCAGGTCACTTCGGTAATCTCTTGTGGGTTACGCTTAGTGTGTTCGGTGGTGTTCCAAAAGGTCTACAGTCGTGGGGTGATCTCCAGCGACTCACCTAATCGTTGGTGTACTTCGGTATGTCAGTGAAAGCCCTTTCGGGGGCATCCGATTAGGAACGGCCTTGGTAAGGATTAGAGAAAGTCTTCACACTATGCTGTTGACGATCTCGAAGTCCGAACTTGTAAGTGCCGGTATGTTTATTACTAACCAAGTTTTATGCAGCTCAACATACCAAACTTACCATGTTCACCACCATCACTCTAGTTCCACATGCTCATACCAACATCTAAAAGGAGACGTCAGAACTGTTCAACCGGGAAGATCTACTCAACAAAGATGTATGGGCATGTTGGAAAGGCGTAATCACACCAAAGACAAAGAAGTTGACGATTGATGCCGATTGCTGAAAAGATGCAGATTCATCATCTCATGCTTACACTTCAACATCATAACTCAAGATATCATGATCAAGGAATGGGCTTCGACTATGCTTCCACAACTCTGATGCAGAAGATCATGATCCAGAAAAGTGTAAGCATGACATCACAAAGACAATCACAACATCACAAAGAGACACATACACTCAAAGATGACTTGAAGCTAATTATATGGATGAAGAGCGAAGAGCAAAGTCAAAAGATCATCATATACATCAAGGAAGTCATCTTGAGTCGTTTATCAATGAAGAATCAACAACTACGAGCTACAAAAGAATCTACAAAGATCTCAATGCAAGAATTCAAGAATATTTCCAGGGGTGACCTCCCTTAGGGGGAGATTGTTAGGAATACAATTTTTGTATAAGAAAGATTCGATCACCCCAGATATGATTAAGCATTGTTTAGCTCGTAGTAGTTACAATAGTTAGTTAAACGTAGTTTAGAAGTAGATTAGTTCGCGGAAGAAGGACGGGTCTTTACCCACTGTATACCTGATCCGCAGCCCAAGTGGCACGCCCAAGTGGCACGCCCAAGTGGCAAAACCCATGTACATATAAATACCCTCCCCATCCTTGGAGAGGGTAAGCCTTCTCATAATCTATTTTCTTTTTTTTGGTTTTCTTTCTAAGGCTTCACCTTCTTTCTCTTTCTAACTTTCTCTCTCTACATTTCTTTTCTTTCTTTCTTTCTTGATAACGAACCACACCACATGATCCAAACGTGTTTGTGAGCATATTTAGTATCCTTCAGTTAATTTTTTAAACAAAAAATAATAATTACCTAACAGAATGCCTTAAAATGATCCCCTGTGATGAATATGATCCATGATGGATGTGGAAACAAATTAGGGTTTTGAAAATGGATGAAAGTCATACGTTATGGGTATTCTAATATGAGATTAGTGTTTACATATATTAAATTAGCCACAGAGAGTGATAAGATGTGAAGAAAAGAAACAAAGCAAGCAATAAGCCTTCCTAAGGATCAACAAAACAGTAGGCTCCACCGAATAATAAGCTTACTATGCTTTAGGACTTTTTAATAGTGTAAAGAAACTGAACATGTGTAGAAATCCATGATTGTGGAGGATTGCAACTTATTGCGCTATACCAACATATATAGTTTTTCGCTTTTGAAAATAAGAGCATACCTGACACCTTTGTTTGATATCCTTGGCTTTTCAATAGACGATGAACCTGCAACACCATATGTATGAGCACACCGATATTAGGGTTCTGCGAAAAAAAATCTTGTATGTGAGAGATGAATGAGCGATATTAGGTTTTTAGAAGAAAAAAAAATACTCCGTATAATGAACTTTATTTTACTTTGTTGTAGCTAGATATACATTTTGTTTTGGGAATATCTTCACAACTTTTGGAGTAGCTCCACTGGTTGAGACGTGCAGACCATGTAAAAGGCACATTTTCGAATCTTGTTATCATTATTTTTTAAATGAAATATTCCAAATTTTAGTTGCGTTAATCCTTGCTTAGTGGCCAACTAATTCCCAAAGTGGACAGAATTTCAAAAAAAATTAAAATAATACAAAATAAATTATAAAAATTGCTTACATGGCGACGATGTGATGACATGGCTGATAATGAATTACTGGGCAATGAGGTGGCATTTATGTGGCATTATCTACGTGTAACGCCTCCTGTTATATATAATATATATATATATATATATATATATATATATATATATATATATATATATATATATGCCCTATGGGCGGGCATGACATGTAATTATAATTTGGATGGTTTTAGTTATCGTTAAATTATATTTTAAGTCGTAGTCGAAGCCCGACCGATTGGCGGGCATGACTTATAAGCCCTCTCGCGCATATAAGCCCGCCCGTTGGGCGGACATGACTTATAATTATTGTTGACATATGTTTGTAAGCTGATAAACAATGGTGAAACCAATTACAGAGACCAAAAAAACCCGTAGTTTCTAACTTTACCCATTTAACATGTTGTAGGTGCTCCCTATACTGTCTTAACTATAGCTTTCTGATTTTATAACTATGTAATGGGTCGGAATCTCTTCCTTTACCCATATAATAGGTTAAAATCATTTCATTTACTCTATTATCCCTATTCACCAAATCAGAATGCACTCATGTAACAAAGATTAATTGTATTAACCATTTATAATCAATGGACTCTGCATATAATCAATGGACTCCGCATCTACAACTATCTATAAATACACGCATAAAATTATATGTAATTAACCAAATTGGACTTTAAAACTTCAAGGCCAAAAATATAAAGTTACGCCACTATTGAAGAGAGGACATAAGACATAAATTCAATTTATGTATTTGCATTATATCTTTTTAAGAGAGGACATGAAAAAAACCATTATGAAAAATATAATGT
>LBNU01015677.1:39294-56230 GCA_014162995.1 Artemisia annua
TATATATATATATATATATATATATATATATATATATATATATATATATATATATATATATATATATATATATATATATATATATATATATATATATGCCCTATGGGCGGGCATGACATGTAATTATAATTTGGATGGTTTTAGTTATCGTTAAATTATATTTTAAGTCGTAGTCGAAGCCCGACCGATTGGCGGGCATGACTTATAAGCCCTCTCGCGCATATAAGCCCGCCCGTTGGGCGGACATGACTTATAATTATTGTTGACATATGTTTGTAAGCTGATAAACAATGGTGAAACCAATTACAGAGACCAAAAAAACCCGTAGTTTCTAACTTTACCCATTTAACATGTTGTAGGTGCTCCCTATACTGTCTTAACTATAGCTTTCTGATTTTATAACTATGTAATGGGTCGGAATCTCTTCCTTTACCCATATAATAGGTTAAAATCATTTCATTTACTCTATTATCCCTATTCACCAAATCAGAATGCACTCATGTAACAAAGATTAATTGTATTAACCATTTATAATCAATGGACTCTGCATATAATCAATGGACTCCGCATCTACAACTATCTATAAATACACGCATAAAATTATATGTAATTAACCAAATTGGACTTTAAAACTTCAAGGCCAAAAATATAAAGTTACGCCACTATTGAAGAGAGGACATAAGACATAAATTCAATTTATGTATTTGCATTATATCTTTTTAAGAGAGGACATGAAAAAAACCATTATGAAAAATATAATGTTTTGAAGACAGGACATGAAAAAAACCATTATGAAAGATATAATGTTTTGAAGAGAGGACATGAAAAAAAAACCATCGAAATTGCATACTAAACTATTATGAAAAATACCTTCTATCCCTCACCTCAAATACAGTAGTCCGTTGAAAGAAGACGTGACCACTGAATATAACATGTTAGTTTGTAAGTTTAAGTAATCAAAAAGTTTATTAATCCAATAATTGCCCAAACAATATGTATCCTACCTCCTTTTGCAGCCACTCCTATGAGTAGTTTATCATGTGTGACCGAGAAGGAATATAATAATTACTAAATCGCTACCTCCCTCTAAAACTACTTAAGATGTCTTCATTTAAGGAAGTGAGATTAAAGTTTTAAGATGGTGCATAGCACTGAAAATATTGTTCATTGTTTTTTAATAGCTTGTGGATGAAATTTAGGGGTGCAATTTGTGATACGATCCCAACACAAAAATAAACAGATTATGGGTGAGCTGTAAACATTTGGATTCTAAATAAGTTGACACAACCGACCCATTTAATTAATAGGTTAGGTTTGGGTTGACAATCTTAACCCGTTAACAACTATCCAACCCGTTTAAAAATACAATTCAAAAATCACATATCATCTATTCAGTTTCATTTATATATAAAAAACTAAGATATTTTATATTTATGTCTTGATATTCTACATAGACTTGCATACTGTTTCATAATAGTCTATGCTTAATTGCTTATTCCTAAATTAGCTAAATTTTTATTGTGTTTCTTCAAATTATCCTAACATTCACCTAATGATATTAACTACTTACAATTTGTTCTAATTCGAGTCATAAACTGGTCAACACAACTAACCCGTTTAACACACGTGTTCGGGTTATACTTAAACTTTTTGACACAATTAACTACATAGGCCGTGTTAAAGTTAAGATGTATGAACCCGCCAACCCGGATACAACACGAATTGACACCCCTAATAAAACTACACAAAAAATAGGTTTTGCCATTACAAAATACAACTATCATTTATTTCAATGTATGGCTGACGATGCCTTTGCCTTGTCTTTCTGCTCAAACGATCTCACAAACTTTCCTATTTGCCAGAATTTCAAGTTGGTCACTTGTAGGCTTGCAGCTGCCATTACTACACATATTTCAATATATATATAAGTATGGCACATAGGATTATTTTTTTCATGGGTTTGAGAGCTATTGTGAACTATTGACATCTAATTGACTTTTTTCCAATGTAAAATAGTTTCCAGCCAATCATAAATGATGTATCGTAACTCATTCGATTACTCCACACTAATCTCAAATAAAGCATATCATATTCATATAAATAATTTACATACAATATATTTTAACAGAACAGGAAGAATGGAGAACCTTGAAAAAAAGGACAGCAACCACTTTAACTTCAAATAAAATATTCCATGTCTCTCTTTCAGTTGGCTTACAATTTAGACGCGAAACTTGTTTCTCCATCTCTTGTTAGCTGAATTTCAGCCTCTATGTTATTTGCTCTTATATTGCCGAAGATGACATACCTTCAAAGTTTGGTTCACATGTTATTTGCTCGATATAACACTTCCAAGGTCTGCACATGTCATTTAATTTTGAGTTATTTCATGAAATTCGAACATGCTCTTAAGTTGTCCCATTTTTAGATTGTACCTTTATTTTTGAAACAACAATTTCTTTGGCAAGCCTATCCGGGCTAACCATCTTGGAAGTGAAAGAGACCACCACCAAAATCCACACTGTAACTATTCAAACAACATACTGTCTTAGAAACCGATGGAAAAGGTCAAACAACATATTGTCTTGCTTAAGTAAATATAACTTTATTAAGTGTTGAGGTTTTGAACATAATCAAGTTTTATCCAAACACTCAAAAGTGATGCTTCTAAAATGCGCAATAAGCAAATAGGTTGGTTACCTAATTGTTAAAGGGTGTTTGAAATAGCTAATTTTTTTCTGCTATAGCTTATATAATGAGTTTTCAGTAAATAGGTTTAAAATGAGCTTATGTAGAAGGACTTGCACAAATTTAAAAGGTCACATAATAACGATATGACGAAAAACTAAGCTATTCCAAACACCCATTAACCACCTAATGGCTTTTAGTCGTTATACCTCTAATAAAGAAATTAGAATTAGGAAAAGGTTGACAATCATAAAATTCCTTCAATTTATCAACAGACGAACTCAACCAATCAGAAATACTCATAATAGGCTTTACCTCATAACTTGAATCCAAACACAAATGCACGTTGATGGCTGTTATGGGTCAATCCCCCATACCCCATAAAAAAGAACTTGTTTTGCCCCATTACCCTACATCACTAAACACTTTTAAAGAATAATGATTAACACACTTTTTTCAGCATAAAAATTATGGATCCTAAATCAAATGAACTGTTTATACTGTTCACATCCTTCATAAAAAACAACATAATATAATTCGAAAAGCTACAGTATACATCAGATATCAATATATTAATTTGTCAACATAAATAACCTTTTCATTGAAATCCTTGCTCAAAGGTTCAAATACTCTTTTCGCGGTCGAAAACCAACCACTGCGTTTCTTACTCATGTTTGCAGCGAAAACTACCCCTTTAATCTACAGAACCAACAAAATCTTTTGCAAAGCACATACATATTGAAATAGTGAAACGTCAATGAAAAAATAGTGATGAAACCTGTGAGGAACTTGTAAAATTTAGTGAAGCCCGCATTACCTCTGACCATGCAAATCGCTAAGTGCTCAATACTATCCCGACAAATTATGAGACTTTCATCACCTCTTGCGATTATCCAAATCGTCTTCAACGTGTGACACTGAGTATAATAATGTATCTCCTTTAAGTGATAGTTAACCAGGTCTTCAACCAACCACCCCGACTTTTGGAAACTAGATAAACCGAGTCTTCATCTTAAATCTCAAGCATGAGCAAGTTATCATTGAAATTCATGCATCCAACCAACCCCGACTTCAAGATAAAATAAGATCACGCCTTTGTTAAAGTCAACTTCAATCTCAAATAAAGGATACCAAATAAACTCCGTGATCATTATGTTAAATTAATTACAATAAAGCCATGAAATGTTTATCTCTGTGAATATTGTAATACCAAAATACCACTCTTATGCCAAGAATTATACCAAAAATTAACAATTTATTTGAAAAATACATTTAAATAATTAAGGGATAATTATTAAAATGGCCAACTTGCCCAAACCTTGTGCATTTTTGACCTTAAAAAAAATCTGCCTTTAGCCTTGGTTGCCCAGGCAACCAAAATTCCGCCAATCACAATGCGCCACCTGTCCGACCAAAGTTTACGAGGTATTTGGCGTGTATTGTGTTTTGGGTAACCTTTTTTTTGGCAACCAATACATGGGCAACTGGATATTTTAGTCATTTTGCACCTTACTATCACAACATTCACCAGTATTAACATCTCAGTATCTCACAACCTTCTCCTCCAAATAAACCATCACAACTCACAAACACCACCACAACCACCCGATGCCACCACCATCCGACACCACCACCACCTAACGCCACGTCCACCGGACTCCATGAACACATAACAACATCCCTGATGAGAACAAGGTAAATCTCGTTTTTATACACTTATTTGACATAGCTTTGAAGTGGCATAAGTAGCTTCACAGCATAATTCGTGGAATCTGCCTTGGGTGAATTACAAAGAGGTGATTTTGAAAAAAATCAATGAATAAGATTATAATGCACAAAAGTTGTTTGAGGAAATGCCAGTTAATAAAAATCTCAAACAAATTGTCATATTAGAGGAAGCTAAGCAGAAAGTATCAGATTTCGAAATATATAATAGACTAATTAGTTTCTGATCCCCTTTATTCAGTAAGTCCATGTAATATTGTGAGTATGATCGTTTTTAGTTTATATAATGTTTCATTTCTGAAGTTCAATAATTTTCTTTAATGCTTATAAATAATAATGGTGGATGGTTTTATTAACTTTAATCTTGATGATGTGTGCATTTTTAATTGTATTGGTTAGGTTGAATCAGGTTACTGGTTGTTCTTAACAAGTTTACAATATCTTTCTGCAGCTCTCGAGGAATATCAATCAATTAAGTGTCCATTTACAGTACGTGTACTTGAAGAGAATGATGTACTCGCGAGCTCTATCCCAGAAAGAGGTAACATGACTACATTCTCATTCATAGAGTTCCCACTCTCCATAGCAAGATATGTGCATAGTAGATAATGTTGAATGATTTGTATGAATTCTAAAGGTGTCAATTTCAGCCCATTTACTTATCAGCGGATCATTTTGAGTTGTGTTTTATCTCAAACATGCCAAACTAAAGGAAATTTAGCTAAAAGAGGAAATAGGTCAAATGGGTCAAACTTATTGAAAGATGTTTAACGGCTTTATATTGGATACAAGTATACAGCCAGAAGTTTTAGATTATTCTTGCTATAATATTGTTTTCGTAAACATAAGCAACACATTGTTAGGTCACCATATTGTAAACACAAGTATTGGTTTTGGTAAAAATGAGATGAGAATAGAGTTTGGTTGATTAATTAAATAAGAAAGATGAAAGTGCAATAGTTTCCTTAAGATAATGAAATAACCAACAAAATGAAATGTTTTACATGAGGTCCTATTTATAGGTGAGGAATAGGGCAACACTCCCTTCCTCCCTATCTTGTCTTAAAACGTGGGCTTTGAGGCCCATTGGACATTTAGTGGACTTCATACGTAACATAAATAAACTAGATATAGTAGCAACCTATTACATGTTCTGAAATATAGCTACAATTAAGGGATAGTTTTTGCAAAATGAAACTTGGAAGTATTTTTGTTTTTTACGAGTTGGGGGGTAAAGAAGCTAGCCGGCCGGACTTGATAAATAGTAATAAACTTAGATCCTAACAATTTCCCCCTAAGGATCGGTTATGAGGAAGTGAGATTCGTCACGGTCATTGAGGTTGCTTGACGTCTTTATCTTTATCTTTAATTGTAGACCTGTATAGCTTTAGACGTCTTCAAAAATTGTTAGTTGAAATGATTCATCGTTCTTTGTTCTTTGTCTTTGATGATATGGAAATGATTAAGTGATGTATTAATCTGCCATTCGTAACTCTCTTAGATTCCAGTGGATCCTCGCCTTTCCACCATGCTCATACATCTTTGACGTTGGAACTATCATACGTGTTTAGCTCTCTTTTCTTTGATGAAGATTCTTTTGTGTTGTTGTAGAATCCTTCTTTAGTTGTTGCTTTGCATTAGATCGTTGTCTTTTCAATCTTTGACTTTAATATTGCATCGATCTTCCATGAAAGCTTTCTTAATTGTTGAGATGATAGTATGAGCATGTGGAAGTTGGTGTTCAAGATGGTAGTAGTACCTGCATTGAAACAGTTAGCAATAATACATCTGGTACTTACTGGTTCGGAGTTAGAATTCGTCGACAGCATAGTGTGAAGACTCCTTCTAATCCTTACCAAGGCCGTTCCTAATCAGATACCCCCTAGAGGGCTTACACAGACATACATAAGTACACCTACGATTAGGTGAGTCGTTGGAGATCACCCCACGACTGTAGACCGTTTGGAACCATCATAAGCACTAAGCGTAATCCACAAGGAATCACCGAAGTGACCTGCTGTCAGGGCTGTTTGATGTTGACCCTGGCAGGATTTCCATTCAATCATTCGAGAAATACATAAGTAATTCCGTCATAAACGTTCAAGGCAGATTGCTAAGATCTGCGTAGGACTCGATAATTTACACTTAGTGTCCAATGATGTAAGACACTTAGTGTAGAAGTATTATGTGTTCTTAAGAGATCTTTTATGTTATCTCGTGGCTCTAGACTTGATAAGTGCACATGTGGTTTCTTATACGGAGGCATGGAGCAGAGGGCCTCCTGTTTCAATATTAACCATCTCTAATAGACGGTCGATAGATTACACTGGTTCCCCGTGAGAATGAAACAAACATCTTCTGAGAGATGCCTGAGTGGCTAAGAAGGTTTAGTGCATTGCCTCACTGGGTCCATGACGTCTTTTATCTTCAATACCGGTGTCGCCTTAGCAACTACCAGTAGCATATGCATTGAACCCGCTGTCTGCCCTAAGGTTGAATATATGGAGGGTTATTTCTTTCCACCCTTTTCTTTCATTTTCTTTTTAATTCTTCAATCCCTTCTTTCTCCTTTCATTCCTTTCTCCTTTTTTTTCATATCATACCTAAGGACTTCTAATTTCTAACTATTGGTGATGTCCTTGGGTAGATCCCTCCAGTTCTGGCGGATCATAGGACGGTTATGCCTATCCTTAGTCACCTTGTAACTCCATGACTATCCTATTGATGCCTTTGAACCAAATCTTTGAAACTCTCTTAAAGTGTTTATGAGTATAAAACCTTTTGTTAACACTTTGAGGTTTTAGATTTCTTATGAAAGACTCCCTCTTCACATATGCTCGTTAATGTTTTCAGAAATTTGTTGGCACTTTTGAATTGATCCACTCTTAGTAGACATGTACCCTAGGGCCACGTTTACGTTGCTTAGTTAAAGGCATACATTATCAGTTTTTAGGTGATAACTAGCCCTAATAACTAACTTGAAGTTGTTAACATTCCTAAAAGGAAGTTAGACACGTCAAAGTAAACGTCTAAAAAGAGATTCTCGAAATGGTACTTTCTACTCGGATAAATCCTTTCGAATACTAACATTTGTTGTTTCATCAATTCGTGGGTCAATTCTGAGTTGAGCTCGCGCAAGATAAAACTTTTGACGTCATATTTTAATCACTTTTCATCTTCTCCCCCTCAAAAATAGCATATCAAATGTTGTTTTTGTAAATGGTTTTTGATTAAAATATGTCTTTTTGAATCTTATTGGAAGAAATTAATCAAGACTTTATGATTTAGAACGATGTTTTTGGTCAAGTACTCCCCCTCAACAAGTGATTACTTATTGAGGTGTAATACTTGTCTTTTGAGCAAAATTTTAAAAATCATAAAAAGTTTGTTAATTCTACTCAAAAGTAAGAAGCTTTCGCTCCTTATATGAGGATTGTAGCACTGATGCGTACCACAGGATCCTTTAAATACAAAGTGCGGGTTGTACACTGTTATGTGTGCACAAGCCGTAGTAATTTACAAATCAATTAATATATTAAAAATATTGAAATGTTGGTACCAGAAAAATGGGAGCTGAGGTTCATCAGTAGGCTCAGCATCAAAGTCTGTGAACTGAGGATCAGGTCGTCTGAATGTCAAGACCGGAAATGAAGGTCGAACACGGATATAGCTTTCCAATCTCATGATCTGCTCAAGACAGTACAACCTTTCTTCAATGGTGTGAACAAAGTTGCGAATCATTCTGCGACCATTAGCTTTCCACCTAGTCTCTTTACCCTCTTGTAACCTCTTCTTCTCATCAACCAATCTTTCAGCCAACCCATCACAAACTCTTCGAAGTGTCTCATCACAGAACTTCGGAATTTCATCGAACCTCATAAGACGAAGTTGATTCTTCTTGTTGAGGTAGGTGATTCCAAACGATGGTTGTTGCACGAGAGTATACTGTGATAGCCCTTGAATTCCAGGAAATATGAGTTGTGCTTTGGTGAGGTTGATGTTGTTCTGATAACTTTCCACGCCCAGCTGAAGATCTTCCACTCTTTCTTGAACCATTACCCGTCTGATGTAGAGAAGTAGAGACGCGATGAAGTTATATTGTGTTTCCTTTGGGAAGTTAAGCATTTTTCCTTGAACCTTTTCCAAATACATGTCTTCGATGTCATTCAGGTTCAGATCTGGGAAGTCTGCTTCACAAAACTTGTATTGCTTCTCATCCAGTCTCTTGACGACGAATTCACTCATGAAAGTGTACTTGACTCTTCTATCTTCCACAAGTTCCATGATAGCAACGATACGAAGCGGGTGCTTCACATTCTCACTTGAGATAAGGTGTAGTCTGTGGGTGTAGCCGATTTTTCGTTTCTCAGGCCAGTGTTGAATACCGAGAAGAGCTTCCTTGTTGTAGGTGACAACTGATTTTCTGAATATTGGCGTAGTCTCTTCAATGTCTGGTAAGTCGTATCTGGTAGCTGGAACAGAAATCGTCAGTGAGGATGCATATCGTACCTTGGAGGTCTCATGTGCGTGTTGAAGGTATTGGAGGTCGTTGTTGATGAAGTATCGGTATGGGATCTTAGGTTTTTCTGGAAAGCCTTGAAGAGGCAATGGCTTCGTCCAGTCTGTGAAGTAAGGAGTCTTGTCTTTCTTTTGAGTGTCAATGTTGGATTCAGGGTTGAGCTAGTCGAACGTGCCAGATAATGCGCAGACAATGTTCTCCATGTGGTATTCGAGTTCAACTTTGTTCCCTGATCTTTTCTTCAGAAAATCAAGTGCTTCACGATTGATCCTTTTCAGTTCAGCCTTGGACAATCTTTCTACTTGAAGTCCCGTCATGATACTTTGAGTAATCTGCAAAGTATTTCCAGGCAGTGGTTCATCGGCTTCAAGTGGTGGTAGTGCTTTGATCATATCGGTCAACCAATCAGATTTTGGAGCTTCTTCCACATCTAACCATGAGAATGGAGTAGACTTCTTCTTCTTCTTCTTCTTTGACTTTGTACACTTCCTTTTCTCTTTGGTCTTTGTTGTTGATGATGGAACAGCTTGAAATTCAGGAATTTGTGATTCAGGAATTGATGATTCAGGTTCTTCCTGAGTGTCAGCTGGTTGAAGCATGAATGGTTCTTCTGATTGTGTCGGACCGGAGCCTGATACAGGTGCGTGTTGCTTGGTTGGTGGAGCCTTGGAAGTCTTCTGTGGCTTGTGAGAAGACGATGGTCCTTTTGATGTCCTTGATTTCTTGCTTTTGGGATCGGCATCAGGATCATCATCCTTCCTTGGTCTTTTGTGTTTGCCAGCAGCTTCCTTGCATGATTCTTTTGAGGCAATGGTTTGGAGTGCCTCAAACATTGTTGATTCTTCAGGAGTCTTATCCTCTTTGTCTTTGAGTTTTGCTGCTAACAGGGCTTGTAGTTGTTCGGTTGTGAGGTCAGTTGGTGCTGGTGGAGCCTTGTCTGTGCGGAGATAAAAGGGTGTTGACTGAAGCATTTTTTCAATGCTACGCTTGATCCTGGTGTTCAACTCTGTTCAAACCGGCTCAAGAAGTTCGGACACTGCTGGTTGAGCAATTGCAGCAAGATTGTCGGTGAGATATTCTTCAGTGTATGACTTGATCATACCACTCATGTCAGCTTGCAGTAGCTTTTCAACCAGTGTAGTTGATTCTTGGAGATCCTTGACTTGAGTAGTCAATGATGTGACCTGTTTTGAAAGCTTTTGAACTTGGTCTTTCAGATCTCCATCTTATGGTTATGTGTCCCTCTTCTTCGTCCTTGCCACAGCAACAGCTTGTTTGATCTTTTGTGATGCTGTCATAGATGATGAGCTTCCCTTCTTTTTCTTGATCGATTTACCTTTAGATGTTTTCTTTGGTGGTGGTGGAGATGAGTGGTCTGATGATGAAGATGACTCATGTTCAGGTTCTGATGGAGGAGGAGAGGGATCCCTTGGAGGTGTGCCTTTGGGAGTATGTGGATCTTTTGAAGATGAATGAGGAGGTGTGTTGATGAGTTGGTTAGTATCAAAGAATTCTTCGTCTTGATCATCGCCATGAAGTAATCTTTCTGTCTCCTCTTTTGCTTTCCTCTTGATTTCCTCTTCTCTATGAACTTGATCAATGAATTCTGGTGTGATGAACTCAGTTGGTTCTTTCTCAACATCTTCTGTCACAACCCGTAATTTCAGGTCATTTCCCAAACCTCGACATTTCACTATTCACCCGTTACTATTCATCATTTACTATTCATGTATCACTATTCATCATTTTTGGAGTCAATTTGAGATTCCGAGAAGCGTTCAGAAAATTTACTATTCACATGCCACTATTCATTCCCGGTGGGAAAGCACTATTCATGCGCATCATTCATTTCATCGTAAACAGGATCTACGGGTATTCATATTCGCGTAACCGGTTTGGTTTATCTGCGAATTCATGCATTATTAGTAGGGACACTTCATTCAAACTAGAAATAGTCTACATATCATCACAATAGCATTTGCATACTATTCCACTCGTAGGTTATTCAAATCAACATTTTTCGTTTATTTGACATTTTACGTATGTTTATTTTTAAATAAATGTTAACACGCGATCAATAATGTGACTAACACGTCCGACATTCCCGACTATGACCCTAACATATTTTCATACTCATTATAATGATATAAAAATTATATTATTAATTTACCCGGTGTTTTGAGACCCGTTGCTATATTTTACGATATACGCTAATAATTTCGTCGGTTCGCGATATTTCAACTCGACAATTATTTTAACACACTATTCTCATCAGGAATGTAATTTTATAATTTTTACAACATCGTTATATTCTATTTGGTACCATTAAATTTTATTTCTAGCAAACTCGGTAACCGAAACCCCCTAAAACTATTAATATATACATAATACTACTTAAAAGTCCACAAAATCCCATGTTTTCTTCCACTTTTCATCCTTGGCCCCCCCCCATACCAATCTCTTACATCTTTTGAAAATCCTACTAACTTCATTAATACAAGTACTTTTTGTCTACAATAATACATAACCTTATACTTGATATCTTTTTCTCATTATACATGTTACAAAAAAAAAATATCAATCTCTTTCTCTCTTCCTCTTGTGCACAGCCAACAACAAGAACACAAGCAAGAACCATAGATTTTTCAAGATCAAGTAATTTACAAGCTCCATTAGTACTCCTTTCTAGGGTTTTGAAATAAAAACCCAAGGTTTTATAGGTTTTCATCTCCATAAGCTCACTAATCTTTCAAGTAAGTTGTCAAAACTCATTTCCATAATTTCACCAAGTTCTTATGATATTCATATGATTTTATACAAGATCTACATGCATGTGTTAGTTTATACCACTCTTTTTATACATTTATAACTTTTGAGCCCTAGAAATGGATAATAGGTGAATCCTTGGTAGATTAACTTGGTGGATGATGTTTAGGAACCCATGACACCCTAAGAAGGTGTATGGTAGGTTATGGGATGATTGGTTGTCGTTTGAGTGGTTTTGGACAAGTTACTAACTAGGAAAACCCATTTTTAACAAGTATCTAAAACCTACTGTCCTCATTTTAAAAACGTGGGAAACTCAGTGGCTTGTGTGAAATTTTGGACCAAAGATTTAGAAAATACATTCAAAAACGAAACTATGGCCGAAAACGGGGATAAAATCGGGCTTATAATGAAGGAGATATGATCTTCCAAAGTTTAACGACGAAAAACTATTTTCTGAAAATCACCTTGCTGTTGGACAATTTTCGACGGACAAAGCGAGGCGTTTGGCGAGACCTAGGTGAGCCGAGCTACTGAAAATATGTTAGTACATGTTAACACGAATCCGTGGATATGAAGAACGTAGAAAATGAGCTAGTAACGACCAAGATACTCGCGTTTATAACCCGATAACTCCTATTATTTTTGACAGCACTCTATTATAAGTATATTGTACGTACTAAACACTATATTTTCAAGTAACACATTAAAGAGCCGTAATTCTTACCCGTTGAAACACGTACGACCAAAGGGTTATTTACACGACTATTAAACGTCATTTCAAGGTTTTCAAATGCCTAGTCTACACCCTAACATCTTACGTATAATATTACATGACTAGTTTTGCAAGTCTAGTATGGACATATTTTCCTAAGTTATGAAAACCTTATCTTTCAACGATAACTAGTATTTTTACACTACGAGTGGTATAGATAGCATGTGCATGTACATTCATTACATCACTTCATAATCTAAATGTAGATCATATTCATTCATATTAGGTAGCGGCTAGTGTTCGCGCCTTGTTGTCCCGATCATTTCATCATCAATGTACCATCACTTCAGGTGAGTTTTCATAGCCCCGTATACATTTTAATATTGTTTTCAAATCCCTCGGGGTAGAATACATTGCACCGTTTTCGTACGAGCCTAGGTATCAAATTCCTTGTACATAGCTTAAGTTACTGCATTGCCTTATTTAAGTCCCCATACAATCATGGACCGTTAATTATGCTTAAGCGAGAGTGAGTGGATAGATCTATTGAGGGTGACGCCTCCATCCGTGTTGGTTATACCAACAGTCAAGCGGATGCATTTCATTTTACATATACATTAGAGTGCCTGGCAAAACACTCTGGAGGGGCACATATTTCATGCAGTCAAGCTTCGGGGTCATGAGCTTAATGCTATTGTACTATTTTTCACGTGACTTTGTCATGCACATTATACTTGTGGTTATCGTACAACATTTCATTTTATAAACCTATGGAACTCACCAACATTATTGTTGACCGTTTTAGCAATGTATTTTCAGGTAATTAACTTGCTCTTGTTGACATGCATTGGACCTACTTGGAGTCGCGGGAGTCGACGCGTCTCACTTTTATTTCATGCACTTATGTAAACGTTTGATCTTGTTGGAACTTGTTTTGGTAAACTTGCAACATCATTTTGGGACCTATATTTTGTAAACTCTGAATGTTTTTAATGATCAAACGTTGTATTTTCAAAACGACACTTTAGGTCGTTCAATATAACCTTGTATGAGATGCCATGAACGTTACACCCAGGTATTCAATTCCGCTGCCAATCAGGTAAATTCAGGGTGTGACAGATTGGTACCAGAGCAAAGGTTATAGCGAACTAGGTTGTCCTTTTACCCTAGACTATAACTACCCCACGATAGCATCTCATCATTACATCATAAGTGCATATTCATTGTTTATTTGTTTAGGCGACTTCATTACCCGGTTTATTCATTTCATTTTACATTGATTGTCACAGAGTCATGTCTTCAGATCCGAGCCTTATCATACTTTCGGACACTGTCATCGAGGACGCTATGTCTTCTACTGCCATTGTACCACCCATTCCCTCAGCACCCCATTCGCCACTTTTGGCATCGGGTGAGGATACTGAGGCCTTCTATGAGGATGAGGTTGCTCCTACTCCTCAGATTTCCCCTATTGCACCACCAGCTGTTACTCTTGCACCTACAGACCCATCATCTCCTACTACTTCGGTTCACTCAGAACCTACTCTCATGTTCCGTCGTCGCAAGACGATCATAGGTGCTCGTAAGAGTGTACGCCGTGATACCACTACTATCAGGATACACACTACTACTACACCACCACCACCATCAGCTATACCTACCGCTACTCCTACTCCTACTCTAGTCTTGCCGCTCAAGAAGCGTGCGAGATTCACTACTCCAGCATTACCCATCACTCAGACTTCGGATTTACCACCACCCGCCCATTACCACATAGGAGAGAGCTCGCGGGCTGCTGCCGCGAGGGGACCTACTGCTGTTACCTTGGATGCCCAGCTAGGTGATCAGCAGGAGCAGATAGCTAGGTTGAGATACCGAGTAGATGAGATCATTGCACCTCGACTAGAGGTAGTTGAGGAGGATGTGGAGGGTTTGACATTAGGTAGGGTTGGCATTGACGTGTCTTATCAGGGTTTAGAGACGCGTCAGAGGGAGCATCAGGAGTTGATTGATCAGTTGAGGGATGAGTTACCAGAGATACGGGATAGGTCTGAGATGACCCAGGATGCACAGGGACTTCAGGCTCAGGAGTTAGCATCGGTTAGGGAGAGGTTGGCTGTTTTGGAGAGTAGGGAGGCTGTTCGTCAGCTTCGCATTGAAAATTTGGAGGAGATGATTGATATGATGGATAGAGAGATCCGCCGCCTTAGAGGTGGACCTGGTGGATCGGGAGCACCCGGAGGTGCCTAGTCATAGACTTATGTTATATTAGCTTTTACTATTTCCTAGTCCCGAGGTGTGTGACATAGTTACAGAACTTGTTGTATTTTGGTTGTTGTAACAAACAAATGTTTCAAGTATGACTCTACTATGTTGGAATGGTTGTGCTATTTATGATATCGGTCCATGTAGGCCGAAATTTTAATGTATTATATTCATGTATTGTGATTATATTTATGATGTTTCGTGGTTGCTCCTTATTGTTGTTGTATTTATACATGTTGTGGTTGTATTTGTACATGTTGTGGTTGTATTTGTACATGTTGTGGTTGTATTTGTACACGTTGTGGTTATACATGTCGTGGTTACATGTCGTGGTTATACATGTTGTGGTTGTATTTGTACTTGTTGTGGATATATACATACATGTCGTGGTTGTGTATATTTTGTACAATGATCAATTCTATTATGATTTCTCATTGTTGTGTTCCGTTGTGATTGATCAGAAATATGCCACCAAGGAAAGAAAAGGCTGCACCGGCCACCCCGGCCATGTCGCAAGCTGCTATTCGGAAGCTGGTTAAGGATAGCATAGCCGAAGCTTTAGCGATCGAGAGAGCTGAGGTAGCTGCAAGAGCTGTTGATGCCGCTTCACAGTCAGGTACGGCTGAACTATCTACTATTAGGCGTGAATGCACTTACAAGGACTTTAAGACTAGTGATTCCATCAAGTTTAAGGGAACTGAAGGAGCGATCGGTTTGATTCGCTGTTTTGAAAAGACTGAGAATGTGTTCCACATGTGCAACTGTCCTGATGACAGCAACGTAAAGTTTGCTACCGCTATGCTTTTGGATGAAGCTATGTCCTAGTGGAATTCTTATGTTCAACCGATTGGTATAGAAAATGCCTACAAGCTCACTTGGGATCAATTCAAGAAAATGATGACAAAGAAGTTTTTTCCTCGCACTGAGATACAAAAGCTGGAAACAGAATTCTATGAGCTGAAAACCAAAGGTGATGACACCGAGACCTACATCAGGAGATTTCAAGAGTTGGTGGCGCTGTGCCCAACTATGGTTCCCGATCTTGAGAAAATGTTGGAAAATTTCATTGGAGGTTTGCCCGAGAGCATCCGAGGGGATGTGATTTCCTTTGACCCCCAATCAATGGATGAAGCAATCCGAATAACTCAGAAACTCATGGTATAAGTGTTAAAGAGTAAGTCTGCTGTCAACAACAACAACCGATCTTACAACACCAACTACAACAACAACCGAAGCTACACCAACAATCGGAATTTCAACAACTACTCAAACAACCGAAACAACAATCCAAACCGTAACAACAACAACAAGAGAAAGTTGGACAACAATCAAACTGGTAATGCTATCCCACCACCACCAAAAAGACAAGAAACCGCAAGGGCCTATGCTACGGGTCCAACTGAGAAGAAAGGATACAATGGTATTTTGCCTAAGTGAAAGTGCCAAACTCATCATAACCCTGGATATTGCCCAAAGCCTTGTGATAACTGTGGAAAAGTCGGTCATTCGACTAGGGGATGCAAAGCTCCACGTGTGGGGAATGATCTGAATCCTCCAACAACATGCTTTGGTTGTGGAGAAGTTGGACACTTTAGGAATACAATCGTTATGCATCCAAAAGGAAAGAATCAAGGAACAGGAAACCAAGGTGGAACGACTCGAGGGAGAGCTTATGTCATGGGAGGAGACGATGTCAGAGAGGACCCGAATGTTGTCACGGGTACGTTCCTCGTTAATAATCGTTATGCATCCATTTTATTTGATTCAACAGCCGATAGAAGTTTTGTTTCTCTTGCATTTGCACATTTACTCAACATCGAACCAACCACATTGGACATTTCATATCATGTCGAACTAGCTAATGGGTCTTTGGTTAGCACCAACACCCTTGTCCGTGGTTGCACTATCAACTTCCTGAACCACCCATTCAATATAGACCTCATGCCCATAGAACTAGGAAGTTTCGACATCGTTATCGGTATAGATTGGTTGTCCCAACATCATGCGAGAATTATTTGTGATGAGAAGGTTGTACATCTTCCTTATGACGGTGAAACTTTAGTTATTCGTGGAGAACGAAGTGGAACTAGACTTAGCATCATATCCTGCATCAAGACTGAGAAGTACATTAAGAAGGGTTGTTATGCATTCTTGGCTCATATTACGGAAAAGAAGTCGGATGAGAAACGACTTGAAGATGTGCCGATTGTTAGAGATTTTCCAGAAGTCTTTCCGGAAGAATTACCTGGACTTCCACC
>LBNU01015677.1:68059-84489 GCA_014162995.1 Artemisia annua
AAAACAAGTTTGTTTTAAAAACTTCGATTCTAGTTTATATGAATTCAAGACTTGCACTATATGAACAAATATATATTGCTAACTAACTAAGATACTATAGTATAAGTAAATAAGTAATGAATGAGAAGAGTTAGAAAGATCAAACCACAACACAAGGATTTATAGTGGTTCGGCTACAAGGACACCTTCCTTGTTCCTACTCCACTCCCCGAGTCACCTACTCGAGAGTTTTCTTCACTATGTCAACAAACTCCCTTGTGGCGGAGAAACCTTACACAACTTTCGCTTACACCGGCTTAATGACACAAAGCTAGATGTCGGGTTCGAATTCTAGCTAGAACCAATCTCACAACACAACACAACTTCTTCACAACTTGAGCATACCACGACTTCGTCACAACTTCACACCACTACACTACTTTTTCTTCTCCCTACAGAACTTCTACTTCTCTCTACACTACTTATTACAAGCACAACACAACTATACAAGTAATGTACACAATATACACAACTACACTACAATACTTCTTGAGCTTTGTTTGTTGAAGGAGTATTCTTCTTTTGCACTTTGAATGAGGATGGGTGTGAAGGGATTGAATCACTTGAAACAAGGATTAGTAATCTAATGATCAAAGGGTTTTGGAGGATGTTTAGAGAGATTTGAGATCTGAAATTTTCGTGCAAAAGGTGAGGAAAAATACCAGATTTAAGGTGGTATTTATAGGGAATAATTCTGACAAAATCTGACACAGGAGCATGGCCGGTCCCCTTAATTCATGGCCGGTCCCCTTAAAATTAAGGGGACCGCCCCTTATAATTAAGGGTGCCGCCCAGCTGTAACGGCCAGATTTTCTTGTCTTTAGTGGGGAATGTTTATTTGGTGAAAAACTAACTGAGTTTGGTTAAAAATTTGAATTCATATATTTAGTATGATTAAAACATTTTTCTTTATTACCAAAATTGTTTTTCAAAAATATATAATATGTTTATATTATTAAATAAACTTTGTAGTAATTAATTAAATACCCCTTTGATCATGCGATGTATTAAGCACTTGTTTATTCATACCTTAAGTGATTAAGTTGGATATAAAGATATAAACTAGCTTAATACTTGTTTACGTAGTAATCTTACGTTTAATGATTTTACATTTTGTGATCATCAAAACGTAGAGATATCGAAAAATATAAATAACGTTTTTATGCATTATTTATGTCAACAAGTTGGGCTCATATCATTTTCTTACGTTCACTTATATTAATACGCATTTTTAAACACGTTGATTAAACACCAGGAATTTATAAGAGGTATTATGAATTTTAGGAGTTTGCCTTGCATACATTTCTGTCACAAATGCATGAGTTGCATGCAAATCTATAAATATGTAACATATTAGCCCGATGGGCTAGCATGACTAATAAATATCATTGTCTTATTTTTTATAGCGAAAGAAGTGTGTTAATTTTTCTTTTGAAAAGTAGGCATGTTCAAAGAATGCTTTTCATTACTATTTGACTTTAAATAGACTATCGACAAAGGTATTTCAATGTTGGTGTAATCATAATATATGAGCTCTTAATTTTCTAATGAAGTACATCTTATAAAACCACTAAGAAGTTACAAAGTAGTCCGCAAGAAAAATGCATACTACCAAATAAACTCAAATGCAAAATAAAGCTTCTTGTGATTAAATGCTTCCAAATCCTCGATGTTATATGTGACGTGATGAGGGTGGGCCTAAGTATATAAGTGACCAAGCTCATAGATTTTTTTACGATAATAGAACTGGCTAATATAGTTGAACAAAACATAGTGCAAAAATCCATGACGTTACGGAAAACAACATTAACTCTGCCCTGGATTGATTTGTTTATGAAGCTTATATGTTGCGTAGAGTAATTCAAACGTTTATTTCAGCGTATGCATAATTCTTTAACTATTAATGACATTAATTAACTTGGTTCTTGAATATCCTATATAATAATCGAAAGTCAAATATATTCGTAACTATATAAACCAAAAAAATCAAGTTCTAACGATTAAAATTATCTAAGTACTAAATGGCAATAAAGACAATACTTTATAACTAACATGATTATTAGCTTTGGTTATCATTTCATAGAGCCTGAAATGTGTGCGGGCATGTCTTATCATTGACATAATTTACTATAGCGAATGAAGGCGAGTAATCGTAAACAAGTTTTTTCATAAAATTATATAACATGTCTAAAAAGTAAAAACATGTCTAAATACTGAGTAATCCTGAGGATCCTCTATAAGATCTGGCTATAAGATAATATATTAGTAAAATTACTAAAATTCAAACCTTTATACAAAGTCGGGTGACCGGAGACTTACGTGGTGCCTGTAGGTCCTCAATCTCAGACATTCAGGATATCCTATCTAACCGCTCTTCATGTACATTCATATGTTTGAGAACACCAATTTGAGTGTGCAAGAACTTGACCTAATTAAAAGCAGCTTGAAACATCTCGGTCGTGTTCATTTTTTGACCATTGGGAATTAGCTTCCCAAGCCGCCAAACCCTTCACCTCACCCTTGCCGCAAAACTTTGTGCTAATAAACTCCTTTCTTCGTTACTCACATCTTGTTTCTTCTTCAATCTGGTTGATTACATAGGTGTAGCATGATTGATTATAATAAATTTATGATGCTAAAGTAACTAAAATAACTCTTAACATACAAACGATACTTAAACTAAAATTATACGATAAATAATAAGAAAATTTAGTACCTGGGCATTAAACTATCTCGAAATGTTGGCAGTAGAGACGGTTGCTCCAGCTCCATTGTGTACTCCGGAAGCAAATTCCCATGTTGAAAAGTATTCGCTAGGTGATTTAGTGCCAACATATACCGCTAAGAAGAGCATTGTGTCACCATTATTGTTAAAAAAAAGATCTAAGTTGATCATTATATTGAATAATTATTAAATTAATGCTTTAGGTTTTTGTAGTCGTCCCCGTCTCACTGTTTTTGTTTGCTCTTTTTTCTTGTGTAACTGGGTGTGGCTCGAAACACGGGGCTCATTCCTGGCAATATTTATATCCCTTGATCATTCCATGTAATATGTAAATATATGTATCATCTTTAATCAGGTTATATATGTCAACAGCTCTTAAATAGTAATTATTAATAAACATAATATAAAAGAAAAAGGTAATCAACCTTTGCATTGTTGTATCGTGAAGTTAGCCAAGTGAGAGTAGTCGCTGCAAATATTGTCATCACCTCCTTATAGTTTTTCTTTCACTAACCAATTCTAAGGAATAGATAAGTGAAATACATATCAACAAATAAATCACAATAAAATAAATTATATTGATGCATGTATAAAAGGGCCTATTAGAAGCTAACAATTCAAGACATGCATCTTCTAAAATATATATACACAGTTAACAGGTCCTAGTTGTCAACCTAATCATAGCCATATAAATATGAAATAAAGAAATAGGAATGATCTTCTATGTTATTGAAAAGTAAGATACATACCTATGATATCGATGTGCAATTGCGTGTAACCTCAGCTGGCCCGTCGCGTGTAATGAACAATTTATTACTTTGAACCTGGTTTATTGCCAAATCTCGAAGGCATTTTTGAGCGTAAAGCATTAGAATCGGACCAAGTGAAAATTGCTTAAATCTCCTAGAAACGAATGGTTTGTAGCAAAATTACAGATTTCTTGGTACAATGTGAATTAACACGTATCTTGTTGGTACCCATAAAGCATGTAGATGGAACCTTTGTCCCCATTAACCGGCGCCAAATAATTGCACTGGTAAGAAACAAACATAATCCCATTAGAGTTATTATCTCTAAAAGAATTTGATCACAAAAGTCAAAGTCAAACTGTAGATTTGAATCTGTAGTAGCCTGGATTAGGCTCAAGGTAGTGGTATTAAATGACCGTAGTACAAAACACCTGCCTGATTCAAGTCTAATCATACGAAATTATGTTACTTATTAAACATCTAGTAGTGATCAAAGTACAAAACATTACAATCCTGGATAACACATTGTCAATTACCGCAGAAACTCAGCATACCCGACTCATCCTGTGGTTGCCATGTCATTTATTTTCAAATTCCATAAATTCCTCATACCTCTAAATTCCTGAGAACCAATACACTTATCGTCCAGAATTAGCAACTATTACCAAATGAGCTGCAAAATTATGTGATATCACAAGGACAAACTGCAGCTGATTCAAGTCGTTATTGAAAACGAAAGTAGACAATCAACATTAATATACGGACAAAAGCTCTAATTTAATTGTAAGCGAAGATATTACACAAAACCTATTATTCACCTTGAACATTAACGTCAATTAACCTTGCTATGGTAAGTTTTTTGCGTCCGGAAAGAAGATCGTTGTTCTCAGTGAGTATGAAGCCCTTGGGATACACATGCATGTAGTACGGTATTGGACTCATGTAATGTATCAGGTTCTATGCCCCTTGGTGCGTATAACCATCACATCACATACCAAGTATAAGACCCGTGGCAACTTGTTAGATGTTTGCAAAACTCAAAATATCAAACAGAGTCAAATACATGCAACGAATCATTAAAATCAAAATATTTTATGCTAAACAACATAAAAGCAACATATTACAATGTTTAGTTCAAACAGTCGGTTTTTGCAGACAACAACAAAACAATTCAGTAGCAGACAGGCAACATAAGAGGTTCTATAGTATACTGCTATCATTTAAACTTTATAGTAAATCAACTTTCGAGTAAAAGTGGAGCTAATTTACATCACTGTATACCTTATATTAGTCATTTATAAATAAAACTACAATTGAGATAGTAAACTACTAAACTTGGTGTTCACTCACCATAAACAAATGAAGGCTTATGCCAACAATATCTTTCTATACTATAGAATATACCAATCGACCTCTGAAACAAATTCTTTAAAGTGTTCATTTATCAAAAGTTGAATATACCTTTATATTTTGATTATAGTTATAGCTAATTATAATGAGCAACTGTGCATACTTGACAGCGTTGGTGATAGCATCAAAACGGTCTGATCCAGCAGGCACAAAAACCAAATGACTCCCTTCGAAATCTTTCACATCAGGATCTCCTACAAATTACCATAATTCAGCATCTTTATCAACTCATTTAAGTACTTATAAGCTTATCTACTTACTTCCAAATCAAATAAGCAGTTTTGAGTGGTCGAATAGAACTGCCTGCACATGCAAATTTGAATATTTTGTTCCCTATGGATCCTGCTATTGTTGAAAATATTAATATAAGTGTCCCACAAATTATGCTCCCAACTGCATATCAGAAATACTACAATAAATATATAACTCTACTTATTCGTTTAACAAAACATTCTAAGATGTAGACAACAAAGATACCTTTAACGAAAGTGAAACATCAGACCACTCGGAAATCAGTTAAGTAACCATTGTTCCTTCAACTTCCTCTTTCTTACTCGTCCACTTCTAATTTTGTGTTTCCCTCAACCCACTTATTTGTTGGTGCATTTACTGGATAAGAACTTATGAAGTGACACTATGGGTTCTGCAAATTTATCTCCTTTTACGTCCATTCCTCTTTCTTTACGTACTTTTAGAGATTATACAACCCAAGTGTAAAAAGGCACACCGGTATTAGGAAGCCAGTCATTGCCAATAATGAAATTCAAAAACTTTATCTCTTTGCGGTCTCTACATGAGATTATAGTATTTATAATGTTGCCACCTAAATGACCATCACCAGTGATCGTCTGATATATTCCGTCGCCAAAAATAGTTATATCCCACACTTCCTTCTTAATCATAACGTATTCTTCATAAACCCCAGCCTTGATGTAAATCAAAAACCTCTTGCCATCTTGTCTCCTGCTCAGTAGGAATCTACGACTTCTCGAATCGTTATAAAATCTCCTGAGCCATCATGAGCCACCACAACATCTGGCTTATCTTCTGCCAAATCCGACAGATTGTTTTCGTGGATAAAATTCCAGTCTGCAATCCCATGAGTTTATTACCATTTCTAATGAGAGCAGTAATATTTAAAGAGTTGAGTAATAGTTCTATCAAATTGGTAGAAATTGTGGGTATGCCAGTGTTGGTCATATTAATCAACTCGAGACCTTCTTTACACATGTTGATATATGTTAAACCATTACCTCATTTCTGTCTGTGTTTTCTATCTGCTTCTTTTTCTTTTTCCTTGCGTCGGCTGAAAAACCACACCAAAAGAATGCATAATGAATGATATACGATTTGTTATATAGGCTTGAAACTTCCGAAGTAACTAACACGCACATGGGATTATTCGGTAAACTCTTTTCAAATAATGATGTTCATTCTATAAATTATGCATGCTATGTTTAAAAAAACCATTCATTGCTTCTTTAAACCCTTTAAACAATATATTTGCATGCATAGCTGTGTACCTAATTATGCAACGCTACAACCTCGGCAAGCAATGCTGCACGATTTACATCTTATGCTGTTTCATAGTGAATCTTTAGATGGTCAGTTTTGCAGATATACATACCTGCTACAACGTACAAACAAATGTAACAAAGACACATACATATTCTTTTTTTATACTATTATGTAGCAACTAAACACCAATAACTCGAAAACGATTAATGTACATACCTTGACGAACCTCAACAGCCTATGATCGAGGCGCATACTCTAAACTGGGTGGACCACTGCTGCATAAAGGAAAACAAATCACCATTATAAACAAATTGCTACACCATAAAGAATAAAATTTCAAGCTAAATATACATATAGATTACAACCTATATATGTTTTTAAGGAAAAAAGATGATGACTGATGATTGTTGAAGAAAAAATGGAATTCAATTTAAATGAGACTAAAACTTACCGTGAATTGGAAAAGCATGTTCAAAGCTTCCTGCAAAATATTTAACACAATAACTTGTACTGTAATCGCACATTCTTTGGCAAACTCTATAAGAATAGGTTTTCATTCAGTAGATGAATATATAATAAGCTGCACACATGCAACAAAAACCAACTCAGATAATTACCCGTAGAATGCCGTGAAGAACAGTAGTTTGCTCCTCGATTGCTGCTTGACACAACCATGAAGCTAAAATCATCACATCTCCATTTGTCAGAAACCTACAGTTTCATGAAAGGATAATTAAAATATTAAATCTTAAATTATTAGGGTTATGAAGAAAAGGTGTGATATGAATGATATTAGGGTTTTTTAGTGATCAATGAATAAAAAGCCGTAATCAAATACCTTTTCAAACGCTGTAAATCTTGCAACATAATCTCCGAAAATATAGCAGACGACTAAAATTTATCCAACTAAATGGTAGGAAAAAATCACAAAGTTCTATAGGAACACGTTTTTTGGGACGTAAATGATTTAGATGTTTTTTTTTTGGAAAATACTAGGCGAGTACCCGTGCATAGCGACGGAGGTTTCTAGCGGCAAACAATTAACGATATGCGATATTGTGGTAAGTGTTTCGTATAACGTTCAAAATAGAATGTGAAAAAATCAAAATGTAACTGCAAACAGTTGGAATATGCGATAATTCAACTCTAACAAAAATTCTTAACATGTATCAAACAACATATAACAATATTTAGTGAGACTGAAAAATAAAACATTATATCAATTATGAGATACTACGTGATATCACTCTAGCCAAAGCAAAATAAAGCTAGCCATGTGAGAAAATAGAGTCGGGGAAATAGACATCCACATTAGTCTTCTTTTCTTTTCACAAATCATATCTTTATACGATTATTATTTTCTTTTCACGAATGGCAGCATTCTCAAAATATTAAATGAATAATTTAAGTAATTTCTAGTAATGCCAGAGTCAACTATTAAAATTAGCTTCAAACCGTGTTTCATTTTTTCATATAATTCAATTCCTGTGTTTAATATGTTTCCTATAAAAGTTTTCAACTTTTTAATAATTTCAAGAATTAGGTTCAAACCGTGTTTCAGTTTTCGATATAATCCAATTGAAATGGCCAAAAAGATTGACCAGTTCTCATAATCGATGAAAGTGGCGTAAAACTTTTACTCCTTCATGGAGAATCACCTTTCAAAATATATATGGGGTTATGTATTCCATATGATATACATTAGAAAGAGTTAATACATTAGTCGTAGATGTTTCCCGTATAGAAAGAATTATTTCCTATAATAATTGTAGTCAACTCTTATATGTATGTATACACGAGTGAATATGTAGCAAATAATTGTTTCCTATAATATTTGTAGTCAACTCTTAGTTGGAGAATTGTTTCCTATTTTCAATCTTGTGAATGTGAATGTGTAGTAAACATCAATGTTGGAACGTATGAAAGCGTAGTAAAGAAGTTGCTTATATATTTTTTAACGTTTTTACTTTTCTTCAAACTCTGAGCCCCCGCACTACCGTCAACACCATTACTATTGAGGAGGGGCGGCTAAACCATTACGGGATGCCTAACGCGAAATTTCAAAACAATTCCTTACATATTAAAACCGTTTGCCGGAACTTTCGTTTATGTAAACTTTAGCTTTTTGTCTTTTTTTACATGTGATGTCTGATCGGTGTGATCGACTATTCACATATAGAAGACAGTCAAAAGATTGGAGCCTCAATAAACCGAGGCCTAGCGTCTTAGCTTTAGTAGCCTTGCTTTAAGCTACCCCTGCCAGCCTTGGCTTGAGCCACCCCTACCATTGAGCCTCGTCTACCATTTAGGCATCCACCACTATTAATAACTTTACACCTCAAAGTACTTAGATGGCCTCCTGTTATCACTTAACGTCATCATTTCCCACTCTCAAGAACCAAGGCTCATAACCCGTACCCATTATCACATTATCAATTAAAACATGCTATAGAAGTTGCAGATTACAGCCTTTAAAACACCTATGAAACATCAAACATTTAATATATTTAGCACTGCAAAAAACTTGAGCAACCAATCTAACATTTTAATTACGCTAGAAACCAACATTCTCGGCTTTCGATGACACAAAAATCTAAGGAGTCTTCCTAGAATCAAGTATACAGTTGCATCAACACACCTAAATATTCTCATAAGGCAACATGCCTTAAGAGATTTACATATTTTGATTATTAAGCTTCTTAATGTAATTTGCCTTTTTACAAACTGAAAAATAAAAATAAAATATTTTTAGGAGGGACAAACTTCTACACTTTGATGAGCTTCTTTGACCCTTTTGTCATATTCATCTTCATCATCCTCGGCTTCAGCTTGTGCTTCGTTCTCACCCTCTTCTTTGTAAGCAAAAAATCTCAAAACTTGGTAAGTCATATAGATCTATGAAAAAAGTTAAAGAAAACAAATTATACATGATGATGTATAAAAACAAATACACAAACAAATTTACACAACAAACTGATAACAATAATTACCAACAAATCTAAAAAATGAACCATACAATTACAACAGAAGCGGCAGATTCCGGCGTGCCCAGAAGCGGCAGATTCCGGCATACACATAGAAATACAAAAAACCTGTTTGTGACATAGATCCGGCGGCGGGGATTTGGTGGTTGTTGGTCTCGGCCGTGGTGGGTCTCGGTGGAGAGGGGAGTTTCGATAGTGGTGTGAGTAATGGTAGTGGCGGTGTCTATGGCGGTGGTGGCGGTCGAAGTGAGAGCCTTTGGGAGTGTGTGTGTGTGCTAGAAAGAGAGAAAGGAAGAGAATGAGGGTTTGTGTGAGCTTATATGTGCAACCTTATATTTGGTGTGAGGCAGTTTCAACTTGCATTTTAATGTACCGATTTGCACTTGCATTTTAATGTACCGATTTGCATTTTAATGTCCAGCCTCTCATTGCCATATATAAGAGACATTCCTTTAATTCCCTTTTAGTTTTAATGTTCAGCCTATCTTTACTAATTTCATCCATTAATTCCTTTTAGTTTTGACATTCCATATTCACATAAGGGCATTTTCGGCATTGACCAAAAATTCAGTTTTTCACTTTTCACTTTTCACCTTTGACCATTTTTACATTATAGGTAGTATAGATATACATACGCGTTTTTTTGGAAAAAAAATATACGAATTCTAAAACAATATAAACATATCAAAGCTAAAATCCTGTATGTGAATGATAATTCAACTTAATTAGATACTCTTAATCAATTTAAACTTCCAAACTAAATAACAAAAGTTGTATTGCTCTAGTGATGTTTGTTTAGGTTTGGAAAGCATCCCATGTTCGAACCTTGCTAACTCCGTTTTTTAATTCATAATTTTAATACCTTTAATCTTTGTTGAGATTTCTGAAATTAGATTTCTGAAATTAATTATAAAAATTGCATACACGCCCAGAATGTGATGACATAGCTGATAATGAATTACATGGCAATGATTGGGCAATGACGTGGCATTGTAGGTGTAACGCCTCCTGTTATATATAATATAAAACTGTTATATATATATATATATATATATATATATATATATATATATATATATATATATATATATATATATATATATATATATATATATATATATATATATATATATTAATACATATATATTTATATGTTTAAGGCAACATGATCAAGATCTCTTTATGTTTTAATGATGACAAATAAACCATCGAAACACATAAAATAACTAACGTTAGCCAAAATTCCCCGGAGCCCATTTCTGCTACTGTATGGTCTCGGGCGAATTTTGAAAGTCGGCTTTCCCCTTACCAGACAAATGTGGATCTTTCAATTCAGGTATGTATATGTTATGTGCTTAATTGAGAACACTTGAAACGAGGTTTGAGACTTGAGAGATCCTATTTCTAAAACACCCACTTACGGGGAAACCACCAACTCATATTTTCTAACACTTGCCTCTAGCCAAGGCTTTTCTATACTTAGGGAGCTTATATATTTCATGTAACAACACGTGAAAGCATCCTTATGCTCATATCCCGTACTTACGTCTTCTCTAATCACGTAACGGGTTTATTCCCTTATTGGTCAAACTAATTCAAAGGTCACTTTGCGTAAATGCATCCTTTCCCACTTGGGTTATGCTTTATATCAAGGCAAAGCACTTGACTCGTTTGTACCAAGGTGTTAGTTGAGAATGTTGAGTTGCGGAAAGTCACGAGATATGAAATTATGGATTCTCGACGTATTGTTACTTGGGTATATAAGTAACTTTTGATTTTCTCAACTTATACTCTTAATTGTTAAAACACTTTTCTACTAATGGCAATTAGTTTATTTCTTTCCTTAATTACTTTCTTAATTATCCTTTTAAATCAAATTACCACTTTTCCCTAAAACCACTTACTTCATAACCATCAAACCCAAAACCACGTACTCAAACCCTAAACCACCATACTCCCTTCCCAATACCCTCTTACATATTCCCTTACACATTCTTACACACATCACCTTTTGTCCCCCTCACACAAACTCCCACACATTATTCCTTTCACTTTACCAACTTCCCATACACACACACATATTCAAAATACATACACTTTACTCACATACCTATCTTTACACACACTTACACATTTCACCCTATACTCTCATATACAACTCATACCTATACCCATCATGTAACACCCCCAAAATATCGCAGCGGAAGATTGTGTCACTGGGGTATTACTTCATGGTTCACAACACAAAGTACAGAAAACGACTCTAAATGAGACGTTTTGAAATAAATTATCATTCGATTAAAATGTCAGAGTTTACAAAGAGGTCCCACAAGTTTACAAAATGTACAACATAAAAGTTGTAAAGTTTCTCGAATGATAATATATGCATTGTCTTCAAAATTGTTTTTCGTGTGCCTTCACATGCCAGCTAATTCCTTAATTACCTGAAAATACATTGCTAAAACTGTCAACAATAATGTTGGTGAGAAATCATAGGTTTATGTAAATGAATAGTCTGTACGGTAACCACAAGTATAAAGTATGCATGACAAACATGTCACGTGAAAAGATTACATTGGCTCTTAAGCTCATGGACCCCGAAGCTAGACTGTAAATGTACGCCCCAAACAGAGTGTTTTGCCAGACACTCTGATATGTGCTTATTCACATATCTTTTATTCACCATTATTAGACTATTATAGACCAAAACTAACGTTCAAAGCCAAAGATATAGTGTTTTCGTGTTTATGACTGTGCAGGTAAGGATATTGCAAAAACATCATGAAAAGCACCCTAAAAGCCTAAAACGAGCATGAGATTTGGAAAAGAGTCAAGAAGCCGAGTCAAAGATGAAATTTACTCAAGTAAAGACCCGTGATGATGTTTTCATTACTTAAAGGCTCATGAATATGAAAGAGATACTTAATCAAAGATTAAAGATGATTATCATGTATAAGCTTCCCAAACTCGAGCAAGTGGTCACTTTTATATCATTGAAGACTTTTTGAAGACTCGTTAAAATATTCCTCAAGATTACAAGGATTTAAGTTTACTTTTTAGAAGTCGTTTAGTAGTGTAATGAAAGTTTATGTGTTACTTTCATGAACAAATAGAGTTAAGGGGGCTAGATGTAAAAGGAATCCACCATGGCTACCCTTAAATACCCCCCTTAGGCTTCATTTTAGAGAGAGTTAGTGTAGCCTTAATTAGTTTTTAGCTTATTTTTCAAGTTGTAGTGTAATGTTTTCTTTATGCAAGCTTTTAACTTTATGTCTTAATCTTCTCATTTTGCTTATTTCTTAGCTTATTGCAATCTTTCTTTTATTGATTTTCATCTTATTCAAGCTTCTTTACTTCTATCTTGATCACAATAAGCTCATATAAGTCTTGCACCACCTTTGCATGAAAAGAAATTTTCGTGCCTTATGAATATGACTTGAGCTTATTTGTGTTTTGCTAGCTTGTAAAAGCTTATTCTACGTTTTACTTTAGCTTATTTAAGAGTTTACAAATCGTTGTTTTGGCTTTTCAAACTTTCTTTTGTGTTTAAACAAGCTTTTTAGTTACAAGCCCTAGAAATATGTTTAGCTTATTTTGAATTCGTTGAGCTTCTTTAGATTATTTTGGTTGTTTGTTTTGCTTAATATTGAGTCTAAATAAGTTTTCATATAGTTTCCATTAAGTTTTAACGTTAAAAATATTTCCAGTCTAAAAACTTAAAATAGCGAGTATGAGTTAGGGTTTAGCGAGTTTCACTTTGGTCCTAGCGAGTATGGTCATAAAGAAACCTAGCGAGATTGGTGTTATATTCCAGCGAGTTTGGTAAGTTTAGGTTAGCGAGTATGGTTTTCAGTAGCGAGTAAGATTTTTCATAGCGAGTTTGGTTCTTTAGTGCACTTAGCGAGTTTCATCTCATTTTCAGTAGCGAGTAAGATTTTTCATAGCGAGTATGAAGTTTTTTCCATTTCTAGCGAGTATGGAGAGTTTAGGTTAGCGAGTTTGGTTTTCTACACAACATAGCGAGTTTCATTTTTATTTTATAGATAGCGAGTTTGTTTTTTATTGGTTAGCGAGTTTGAGTTTTTATTCACTTTAGTTCTCGAGTCTTAATCTTTTTAGTGTCGTGTCTTGTTTACTTCTAAAGCCGAGCTAGGCTTATTTGCACTCCATCGTTTATCGAGTGGAGTTTTCTTTATTTCATCTCTTACCGTTACTCTGTCAAATTTTCGTTTAAATCTTTTTAACTTAGCTTATTTTTCTTTTTGTAGTTTTATTTTCATTTAAACGTTTACTTTTCTTTTCTTTAATTAATTAAATTTAAAAATCCCAAAAAAATTTTCTTTATTTCTTTCTTTCTTATTTCATTTTGTTTACGTTTTATTCAACTTATGTTTTCTTTTATCGTTCAACTTATTTCTTTCATTCTCGTACTTTATTTCTTTTAAGTTTTAAACAACCTTTAGTAGTATAACTAAATCCAAATCACATCTTTTAAACCCATTCACTTCACATAACTCACGACTCGAGTGACAAGATCAATTTCAACCCTCGTTGGGACTACGACCCGAGGTTCTTGCTTTCACTAGCTAGTTCGACCTCGATCACTTTTTGGCGCCGCTGCCGGGGAGCGGTTGATTAAGATTAAGTCATTCGTCGTTCGAGACTTGTGTTTTGAAGAACCTTCTTTTAGAAGTTAACGCTTTTCTTAAACATAAAAACAACTAAAAATTATAAAACCTATAAAAGCCAAAAATATTTTCTCTTTTCTTTTATAAACTTATAAAAACCAAAAAGATTTTCCTTTCTATTTTGTTTTTCACTTTGTTTTATTTTGATTTGTATGATCACTCGTTCTAAGTCTAACTTGAACGAGTCTTCTTCTTCTTCTTCTACAGTGCCTTCTAACCGCAGTCGTCGTAGACGAAAGCAAAGGAACGTACCCGTGTTACGTGATCCTCAAAATTTCATCACCGAGATGAATAATAACAACAACAACGGTGCACAAGACAATGGTGAACACCCGCCGGTGGGTGGTAACCAACCTCTTCATGATTNAATGGTGCAATGTATTCTCCCCCGGTAGGTTTGAAATGAAATAATAAATTGAAAAACGGTGCAATGAAAACTCACCTTAGAATGTAGTGACACAAGTAAGACAATGGTGCCAAAGAGTATGGCAGAGTAGTATAACATAAGTGATAATCAAGAATTGGAGCACAATGATATGGAATTCAGCACGACCTAATGAATATGTAGTTTATCTCAGAATATTTCACATAATAATAGTACGATACATATGAGTTTCAAAGAATAAAACGTTTTAGTTTTCGTCGAAGATTTGTATCAATGTTTGTAAAAAGTTTAGTGTCTCATTCGTGTGGTGGTATGAAATCATAGACTCAAGAAAAATGCATGCCAAAGTATATAATATATATTATTCTTAATAGTCTGATAATAGTCGAATGGGCGATTGCCCGATATCTTAAGTCCGTCACGAGTCTAATAATCCAATATGTTTAATCTAGTAATAATCTATTAGTCCAAATTATAAGTCTTATGTCACAATTTAATTATTTAGTCCAAATATATATATGTGACTCAATTTAATTTGATAAGTCCAAATATAAACCAAAACCAAAATGTAATATAAGCATCACAATATTAGCATATACTCCGTTGTCATCTTTCATAGGTAATTTAGAGTCCTACTATACTATATAACTATGTCATGCAAGGATAATGAGGTTCTAAGTAACTCATTATAATGGAGGTTGCACTATCCTGTAACAAGTAAATAGTTGTACAGCTCATTAGGTTCTAAATGACATTAGTTTAGAATTTATAACATCCTTTAATGTTTATCTTTCCAATAACCCTTGTTTAAAAGTTTTTATCTATAACATATGGACAGAAGTGCAAGTAGTTAAAATTCTATGTGTTAAGATTTATACATCAATTTAAACATTACAAGCTTCAGGTTCTATACTAAACCTGAATGCACCCTCTTTGCGCAGAAAATAAGTGGACAAACACACCCCATTTAGTGCAGAAAAATAAGCAACGAAACTCACTCTTTAGGGGCTGAAATCAGCAGCTCTATATGCACCCTTTGTGCAGGAAAATAGGCAAACAACATGTACCCTTTAAGGGTTGTTATGAGCAGATGTGAAAGCCCCATTCGAGCTGTAAACAACAGAATCAAATGCCACTTTTGGGGCTGAATAATATGCTGAACCAAACGTTCATGTTGGTGCAGAAAATTCAGTAGCAAACACACCCTTTTGGGTGGCTGCGCTGGACCGAAGCCCTAACCAAATAAGCAATAGACCAATCATTAATTAGCCACGAAAACATGTCAAAGGAAATAAGCCGAAACCAAACAATTCCAAATAAACCATAAGCCTTCAAAACAGGTCAAATAATAGAAGTCCAGAGCTATAAACTCGCTTAAAGACCCTTGCGGTTGTGGTGACTCAACCCGAGCCAACCACCACCACCGTGGTGGTTTTCCTTTATAACCGAGACTAGAAACAAAACGCACTCTTGGTGGCTCCCGGTGGTGGGTCGAAGTAAACAAATCAAAAGCAACCTATGGTGGAGGGTGAGACTAACAAAACAACAACAACGACGACACCCTTTTGGGTGTCTCGCTGACCCAACAGCAGAAAGAAACGCACCCTATGTTGGACCAAAATAAGCAAATCCAAATACTAACCGAGACCCCTAAACCTCTCGACTGAGAGTGGTACGGGTCTGACCCAAGTAGAAACAACAACAAACACCACCCTTTTGGGTTGGTGTTGAACCGAGAGTAGCAAACACCACCGTGGGTGGTTTTTCTCTTGAACTCGAGACAAGCAAACACCACTTTTGATCAGATTAAACCACACGAAAATATTACCAAAAACATTTTTATACAAGTTTTAAATCCACGAAAGCTATATAAATGTTTTATAATCAGATTAAAACCAAAGAAATTATATAAACGTGGGTTTCACGGTTTAC
>LBNU01015678.1:8454-20377 GCA_014162995.1 Artemisia annua
TTTATGGGGAGGGTGATATGGCCGGCTATAAGGATCCAAGGGAGGGGGGTTTGTTAAATTTTTACTCCCCGTGGGTTTATCGTGTGTCGGTTTAGGCTTAAACGTAACCGTTACGTCCCGGTTTGACGTTTTTAGACACGTTTACGTAAAATAAAGTTTTTAGCCACGGTTTTGTCAAAAAAGTAATAAAATGAGTTTACTGACTCAAAAATATATTTACTTGACCTTTTTCACAATTACTATGGTGTTAGTTCGCGTGCTGCGTTGTTTTTCAGCAAATACCGAGAAACTCTCAGTAAATTACGAAACTTGTCAGTAACTATCCGAAATGGATAAATTTGTGTTTACTGACAAAAATAAACTTTTTCAGTAGTCACTGTAAGCTACAGTGCACAAAACGGTTCCCGAAATCATGTAGAAATGTGCAGAAAAATGCAGAAATGTGCTAAAATGCATATAACGTCCAAGGTGAATATAATAAATAGCAATTTATTATATAATTTAGTTTATGAAAAATACCATTTGTCACAGAAAAGAAAAAGAAAAGTAGCGTGAAGGGGGTTGGGTCGACAAGGGACAAAGAAAGAAAAATGATCAAAAGGTTGAGTTGTAGTTTGTGTTCGTGTACAATGTGTGTCGAGGGGGGAAAAAGAAGAGGTAAATGAAATGAGTCGAGTTTGATTTGGAAAGGATGTCGGGTTCGAATTTGCTTATCAACACAACTAGCAAAAATGAAAACATTTGTAATTCCAATTTGCAAAACTTGATTTACTTATGGGCTTGGAGTTGTTCTCGGCCCAAATGAAATGAAAAGAAAAAATATTACGTGATGGGCTTAAGAAGTGGCTCGGCCCAGTCCGAGTAAAGAAAGAAAAAAGATAGTGGGCTTATGGTTTCAATTTGGCCCGGTAGAAAAGAAATAAAAGAAATTAAGCTGGGCTAAGACAAGTCGAAGGCCCAAGTAAAAGTTATGCGAAAACGGACTCGCGTTTCGGGAAATATTATGTCAATGTTGGTTCAAGAAAGAACACGGAATTTAATGGTTACACTGGTATATATAGATGTAATTCATATATATATATATATATATATATATATATCACGCGGTATAATTAGGTACTGGTTCGCAAGTGGGAGCTATTCGAGTCACATCAAATTATTCTATTTCAAGTAGTGACTAAGGCAAGTAGTACGTAATGGTTTCATGAAAAATTCAAATTAGCCCGCAAAAATGGCTCGGTTAATATAAGATCTGTATTAGTTCTGTAATTAGCATTAATAAATGACATGGGATTTTTACGAGGTATTACAACCAAAGTTCTCATTCCGCAAGAATGAGTTAATAACATCCAGTCATGAAAACCAATGCTAATTATATAAAACAATATCATGACAAGATTTCAGCCAACATGCTTTGAACACTCTATTGTTCCATCATAACTTAATGATTCAAAACTTTCGGCATGTTAATGGTGTATCTTAAATAAGATTCAGTCAAATACAACTCAGGTTTTCTTTGAAATACCATCTGTAAACAGGCGGAAAACAAAACGAGCGCTAAGTTGTATTGCATATTAGTCTCATAACGGTTATAAAACATTTCCAAGGAACTAAAGTTTCATACCATTTTCTCTAACACAAACAAAATATAACATTTTACCAATGAAACATAAATAGTATAAAGTGGTCATATAATCAAATGAAGCATTTAGTACAGTTTCATAATCAAACAATTGATCTACTTTATTATTTCGTGTTACATATTAATATTCAAAACCGAACCATTTCTTTATGATAACCCTTCACATTTAGTCATTAACACATAATCATGAATGTTAATACATTGAATAAATGCAAATATGTATGTCTAAATAAAGGTCTATCAAATAATAAAGTTTCATAAACAAATGTAACAAACATCATTATTTTTCCTTCTTTCTTCCATCTTATTATGCAATGAGACTAATTACATGAGTTCAATTCAAGCGTAAATTTGAACATACTTAATAACCACACAAATCTACATATGTGTTTTATTTGAACAAAAAACTCAAACATGTTTACATCAATTCTCAACCGGACTTGGAAAGCAAAACATATTTGGGTTTTCAATCAGAAGTGTTTAAAGCATAGTGTAATTAAGGTATCACGCAAGTTCTTTTCTTCTAAATGATAAATGGATTCTAATGTCTTATATCATCCACCCGAGGATACAAAGACCAAATATATTAGACTTGAATCATCTAATGTCGCCCATGTAAGTTGCACTACGAGTAATTAATATTTTAATGTCTTTAGATAATTTCACTTATGAAATGATACAGTTTTATATTTTCTTCTACAAATCAAAATGTTTTCTTAATATTATGCCTCGTTATTTTAGCCTCTAATAGCAAAGAAATCTGTCTTAAGATTGTTATCATAAGGTATGTAGCTACAAGAGACAAATAAATCGTAACATAAAAACATAATGTAGAAAACCGATATTGTAAATCTTTGAATGTGGAGACTCAAAGAACACAAACAAGGAAAATGTTGAAGCCTGTGATGCTCACAGTTTCCTTAAGACAGATTCGTCCTCTCATGGTGCTTGAGAAACCATGAACGTCTATCTCCCAGGATACAACAACAACGGTGGACTCCGTTAGCACAAACGGGTTATCAAGGCGAACCAAGACGTGCATTCCCTCTATTACGAACAGATACACAAAAAAAAAATATATGAGTGGCAACAAAAGGAGAGGAGTGATATAGTTGTGTTTTTCCGGTGTTCTAGAAATTAGAGAAGGAAAATGGAAATGAAGGAAGACAGTCGATCAAATTAATAATCACACTAATGGCTCATGAACACAAATTAAATTCGGTTATTACGTTTGACCATACATTAACTATTCCGTTAATTCTCATGAGTGTATTTGATGACAATCAATTGTCAGTCAAACCTATTAGTTGACAAAATTTCCCATTGTAGGGATGCACTTTTTTTTTAAAGCAACATTTATTAAGAGCGCCAAACAAAGGAACAAAATACATCAGAAATGGCATCCAATCTCCTCAACAAGCTAATTAAGGAGAAAAGGACAAAAAAAAAGAAAAAGTTGCTTACAAATAACAAAATATAGAGATAAAAAAAGGCATAATACAAAAACTCAAATCATGGGATCAATGACAACCCATGACCTGGCAAATACACTGACTATCCTTTAGCCCACCCCAACTATAAAAAACAAAGTCCGGGAACAGCCAAATGAGGCCAAGACTCACTTAGGGTTGTTTGAGATCCGTAAGATGTGATCTAGTGGTCTTGGGAGACCCACGCAGTGGGAATCTTCATACGAGGAACTGTTTATATGCATAGGAAACGCCCGCCACACTACCTTTCTACCAATGAGCTGTTTACAGGTGTCAATAGTACAATATCGGTCTCGGAGGACACACTCTTATGCTGGTTGTTGCTTGGTTCTTCAGGCAAAGCCTGTCGTGGCATTAGCTAGTGGTTGCCTGGAGATTGGTTCTCCATGTAAAGCTTATTGTGGGCTTTGGTCATTTCGGCCTGCAATGGGCGTATGGTTTTAGCTATTAGGTTAAAACTCCTATATGCTATCACTATATATCTAAGTGACTAACTGGAATTTCCATAGTCAGTTAACGACTTACTAGCTAGCTATGTGTGTTATCTTAGCATGTCTGTAGAATCGTTGCACAGGTTTTACTCGTGGCTTCTAGGATCGATTCAACAATACAAGATTGAAAAGAATATGATTCTAATATTACTAACAACATAAAACTGTTTACATTTGTTGAATCAGGATCAAGCCCATATAGGATATAGTAACATTGATTGCACAGCGGAATAAGAACAAGAAGAACATCAATATTACTTCAAGGTTTTCTTTATTGAAAGTAAAATAAACTACTACTACTACTACTACTAATATACACACGCTATAATCGTGTGTCTAGACTCTCATTGGAAGAGTTTTCTATTGAATAGATGATCTGTAACCTAGACGCCTACCCTCTTTATATAATAGAGGGAGGTTACAAACCCTAAACCCTAGCTTACTAATCAAGCTAAGTAACTATTACATATTAGGTCCCTATTGTTTCTTCTTTCTTCATTTCTTCTTGTGGGTTTTGTAATCTTCAAATATGTAATTCCCAACAATCTTCCCCTATTTGATATTACAAAACAATATGCATCAAGAAACAATGCTAAAATATATCATCACAAATAATAAGCTGCACATCATAAATCTTCTTCCCCTTTATGTAATCATCCAATAGGGGTCTTGTGCATCCTGTAAACGCTTCCCCTTAAGTGATGCATGTAGATGGTTACGTATTTTTGAACAATAAGCTTCCCCTTAAAAATATACGAACAATCTCATGAATCTCGGACTTTAATTGGTTGCAAATATCCTTCTCTGATTTAGTGCGAACAAGCATATTTATTACACCTCAGGTACTTGTGTGGTCCCAGCCATCGCACGACATACCTGCTTAGTTATGTGTGTGGTCCCAGCCATCACACGACATAACCGACAACAGTTATTTATGTGGTCCCAGCCATCGCACAACATAACTGTCCCAATAATAATGTGTGTGGTCCCGGCCATCGCACGCCATTATTAAGTCATGTACTAAATAACCTGTAAACACCAAACCAAATGAATAGAAGTAACCAACTCGTCGTCCAAGATCCAAGGGCGTCTTCGGACCTAAAATTAAATATCAACCAAAAACAAAATAATAACTTTTTTTCATCTTTTTTTATAATTAACTTTTTTTTAACGAACACAGCAGCAACGAGCAGTAGTAACGAGCAGCAGGAACCGAACAGTAGGAACCGATCAGCAGTAACAAGATAGTATACCAGTACTAACCAAAACTCGAACAGCAGCAACAAATAACCGTATCAGTAGCAACCAATATCCACGAGCAGCATAAAATTTTCCCTTTGTGTTTACATATTCCAATAACCAACCCGAATTCAGTAATATATTGCTCCACTCGAATGAATATTAAACACACTAAAACTTTGAAGATCCTCGTACATCAATGGACCAAAAAGCAGCAGCACACAAATGCCAATTAGCCCCATGTACTGACCAATCAACAGAAAGCGACAATTCATATGATCAATCACTATGTTTGAATATACATATCAAAAACCTTTGACCACCATTAATTAGTACGAGATTAACATCTCAACCATTAATTGAAACCAGATCCACAAGCCAACCAATAAAGTAAATAATATACGCATTTAAGGATTCTGATACAAAATAACCTTACCAATCACGTTGCGTATACTTTCTCACAATCACCATCATAAAACCGAATCCTTAAAATAATCAATATCAGCAGTAACATTCACCAATCGACACCAATACTTTGACCAATTTGCTGTACCCATGATAAATATTACAACCCACGTGCAACCCCATGTAACCAATCAATTTAATATTCCCCAGCAGAAGTCAAATACCCACACATTCAAAAGACGATAAACACAAGTAAATTGCTTGTATCAAATTTGAGTGTGAATAAAATTCTTACCGTCCCACCATCAAATCTCAACCAATAAATTCCATTGACTTCGTATTCATTCAGCCCCACAAACGAAATCAATTTATAAATGTTATCCTTATGCATTAGGCGACAAAACCAATTAAAGATACCTCAACCAAATTAATTCGAACAACCAGTACAAGTATAATAAGTGATTTAATTATAGTACGAGGTTTAATCAGTAGGAGATGTCATACCAGAATACATCACCAAAGAAAAACTTTTGTCGACTTTTTAAACATTAACAACGAATCTGCTTCAATCGGACCTTCTTTTACCAGATCTGCTCCTCCTTCATAACTGCTCTTTATTGACAATGAAAACCTTGTATATCCCTAGATATCGAGAGCCACCTGCTCTGATACCAATTGTTGAATCAGGATCAAGTCCATATAGGATATAGTAACATTGATTGCACAGCGGAATAAGAACATGAAGAACATCAATATTACTTCAAGGTTTTCTTTATTTAAAGTAAAATAAACTACTACTACTACTAATATACACACGCTATAATCGTGTGTCTAGACTCTCATTGGAAGAGTTTTCTATTGAATGGATGATCTGTAACCTAGACGCCTACCCTCTTTATATAATAGAGGGAGGTTACAAACCCTAAACCCTAGCTTACTAATCAAGCTAAGTAACTATTACATATTAGGTCCCTATTGTTTCTTCTTTCTTCATTTCTTCTTGTGGGTTTTGTAATCTTCAAATCTGTAATTCCCAATGATGAGACGAAAAATGTTACGTTTTTAGGGGTCAGTTTGAGTCCTAATTCGTATATTATTGGATCGGATTTCACCCAAAGTCGTTTCTTTTCTCATTTTAGGTACTTTTGAGGAGAAAATCACAAAACAAGCATTTTCGGGCGTTTTCGGAGTGAAAAAGTGCGGAAAACAATAAAATCTCAAAAGACCCTAAAGTGCACAGAAGGTGACGGCGTCACAAGTTTCATCGTGACGACGTCAGGAACAACTGAAGTGAAGAATTGGAAGTTACTCGTGACGGGCCAGAGAGTTTTTAGCCTATTTTGGTGACGGCATCAGGGAAGGCCGTCAGATCTGGAACAAGGCGGCGTGACGACATCAAGAAGGCCATCACAAAACCCTAATCGTCGGCGTGACGGCGTCACACCTTGGGCTGACGCCGTCAGCCCGTATTATCTATATATATATAACGATTTTTATTGTTTTAAAAAAGAGGAACCTGGTGGAGAACTTAAGGGTTAAACCCTAGCTCGTGTATCATAGACCTTAGAGGGTACTTTTAACCCTCAACTTGCATGTTTAATCTAAGATAAGTCTTCATTCAATCCATACAATATGTCTATGTGCTGTATGATTTATGTTTGTGCTTTTCTTTCCTTTAACATGCTAGGCTAAATTAACTCGTGTTTGCTTAGATCTAATGAAACCTAACTATTGATTATCATGTGATGTGTATGTTGTGATTGTGATTTGGATGAATGTTTCATCTACGTTAGACTTAAGAAAACTGACTAACCTCCTATACGGTAACAAGCTTGAACGTCTTAGGAAACGTGAATCGTATGTGCGTTAATCGATTTTAAGGTAGTATTTCATGCGTAGGTTGCTATCGGTGAGCTTATGATAGGATACTTGACGTATCGTCATAGAGTGAGGTAGGAGCTTATAGAGTTAGGGAATTGAACGCACTCCCTACGACTTGTTAGGAATACACCCGTCATCCACGCAAACTCAACATACTAATTACATGGTAAAAGATAGTTAGGGAGTAATGAAATCTAAGTAAACACTACTTTCCCCACCATTGTTTTCTCAAAACTTTATTTTAATTCGCATAAGTAGATACTTAGGTTAGTTGACTAGCAACTAATTCCGCCCACTCCTTCAAAACCGAGATTTTACTGCTTTCATAAAAATATAAAAATACAAAAATAATCATCCTCCACCCTTAGACCTTAATTAGAGTAGTCTTTAACCTAACGAACACTATTCCCTGTGAGAGAACGATCAATCCCCCGGTACTTGCCACTACACTATACTACATCGGTCAGGTACACTGCCTGGTGGGGATTGTAAGCCTCTTGAGATCCCTTGAGAGGTAAAACGTAGTGCGTGTTGCAATCCCACGCGCATCAGCTACGGGGGAAACTAAATTTTATAAAATCCTAAATGAAATTAAAAACTTTTTTGAAAATTAAAATTATAAATTTTTGTTTTCTTTTCTTTAATTTGAATTAATTAAAAACTCTTTTTGTATTTTTTTGTTTAAGATTTAAATAGTAAACAAATAAGAAAAATAACTTACAAATTGAAAATTTAATTTTATAAAACCTAAATTAATTGAATACTATTATTGAAATTAAAATAAAAATTCTTTTTGTCTTTTTGTGAATTATTATTAATTAAAAAGGATTTAAGATAATTTAAATTCTAGTTAATCTATTAAAATGTATTAAGTTGCAAATAATTAGAAAAATGAGAAATAATTTTTTTTAAGTTCTGATCTGACTAAAAACTAATTTTAAAAATAAAATATTTTTTTTTTGATTTTTCTTTAATTAATATTAATTAAAAACTAATTAAATTGATTTAAACCTAACTTTAATTAAAATAAATAGCAAATGAACTTAATTAATTATGAAATTTTTCTGGAAATTCAAAAATATTAATTAGAACCTAGGAAAAATAAAGATGACAGATTTGTAAGTCCTAATAAGCAGTTGCAGAATAAGCAGTCCAAAATAAGCACTTATTAATAAGCTAATAAGCACTTAAATCCACAAAAAACTCATGAACAGTAAGAACAACATAAACAAGCACAAATAAACACAAATAACACATATAAGCACAGAAATGAGATCAAAAAGCACATAAGCAGTTTGACTATCTTAAGAGCAGAAACACAGTTAAGCAGGCCACTTTAAGCACTAAATTAAGCAGTCTAATAAGCTGTTATCTAAAACCTTAAGGGGAAAAATCAAGATCACCAACCAGAGAACCTAAAAACACAAAAAGCCCTAATTTATATCACCCAATTGTACTCTAATTAAACCAAAGTTCAGCTGCAAAAAATCTGGTTCAGAAGCTATAGTTGACTTTTTAAATTACAACCCAGTTTTGACTTTAGCCAATTTTAACAGCTCAGATCTATTACTAGGTGTATATTGGTTATGTTTAAGCACTGAGACACATTCATAAACTCAAAATCCAACAAATCTCACAATGGCAGATTCATATAATCATGTATGCAAACTGTAATGAGCTTGGAATAGAATTTTGACTTTTCACAGTTAAAACTACTAATTTTATGACTAGTATACCCTGCCTTAACCTACTGCAGACTAATGAAACTAAGAACAAGGAAAATAAATGACAAGGACACCAAATAGCAAGCAGATCCAAACACCCCTATCAGGGCCGGCTTTGAGGGTGTGCAAGGTGAGCGACCGCACAGGGCCCCAAAATTTATAAGGGCCTCAAAATTTGTCCTGTTAATAATTATATGTATGTGCACACATATTTTTCACAAAGAAAAAAGTATTTATATGAGAAAGTATCTTAGATGAGTAATATTTTAGCACGTTTAGCTAACTAATTGAATATATATAAATGGTGACACTTTATATATAGCATTCCTTATCGAAAGGCCTCATTATTTAATTTCGTACAGGGCCCTCAAAAATATCATAAATTCATGGGATGGCCCTGACCCCTATATATGCTGAGTTACACTACAATTTTGATATTAAACTCTAACCTTACTGATTTAAGTATCAAAACAGATTACCTAGACTATATAGAAGCTAGATAACTACTAAAACACAACAGAGAACATCAAGAACATGTAAATGAATATAAAGCTAAATCTAGGCAGTTTACTATGTAGATTTCTAAACAAGTAAAAAAAAAAAAAAAAAAAAAACTTCTGCAAGCAATCAAATAGGCCACTAAATCATGAACCTAAACAACAACTAATCATCAAACAAGCAAACACCACTGAGATCTATACGAAACAAGCAGTTAAATACTAAGAGAGGAAAATTGAAATGAGGATTTACAAAAGCATCCCCCTCAGCTCAAACAGAGGGGTTTCACTATGCTAGCCTGTCTTTGGACAGGCTAATCACTTCCACTTCACTGATTAGACTATCAATTCGTACCCAAATTCACCATGAACATGAACAGTTGACCAACGTTTGACTTTTTGTGAGATTTTTGAGTTTTTTCTATTTTAATCTACTAGAAAGCTAACAATAGCTATAACAGCTAATATAAGCTTATATCTAATGAAAATAAGCTTGGTTGCAAGCTTGGAGTTTAAAGAACAACATCTTTTTGTATTTTTCTTTGTTTTTATGATTTTTTTGTATTTTTAATAAAGTGAAACTAGAAAAAACTTACTAAATCATTTTTAACAAATTTATAGAGATTTATCTTACTGAAAAAAGCAGAAAGCTTGAAACTTTTATTGAAATTTAACTAAAATGCATATGAAGTAAAAACAGAATTGAGGTTATTTAAACTAAACTTCTATTATTATCACTGAAACATTACATAAAAGAAACTGAGATTACAAGTTTATTGACTAGGAAAACATTTAAACAGCATAACGTTACTCTAAGTCTACACACTAAAATGAGAGGAACAGGGTCCTATTTATAGCAGATGAAGGGTGAAGGGTGCTAGGGTTTCAGAAGCTGCTAGAACTCAATTCTTGGCCATACAATCCTTGTTCTTATCTCAATGTTGACATCCCACCAAGTTTTAGCCGTTTGATTTCATTCTTATCATCAAGCCACGTCCAATTGTCCAATCATTGACCTATGTTTTGCCACGTAGGGGAATAAATGTCGACATCCATATGACAACGTGTCAGAGCTTCTGGAAGCATTCAACCTCGTACTAGAATCTTGGGAAAATGATGTGGCAGGGTAAACCAGGGTGAAGAAGATGCACAGGTAAAAGAGGCGCGTATTTATTTTTTTTATCTTTTTATTTTAACAGTGGGTTGTGGGAAGTGGGTTACGGGTTTAGGTAAAAGGTTTTGTGGGCTTGTATTAGTTCTGGGCCAGGTGGGTTATAAGGATAATTGGGTTTAGTGGGTTGGGTGGTAAGGGTTATTTATTTGTTTTGGGTTTTTAAGTTATTATTGGGTTAAGGTGTAAATGGATCCGGTTGTGTTTATAGATATCATAGGGACCAAAAGTGAACATTCTGAAAATATAAGGACCCAAGCTGCCAACTTCTTATAATGTATTCCAAGGCCCTTTGTTGACATTATTTGATTGATGAGGGACCTTTGATGTTAAATCTCCAAAGTTTCTTCATAAGGACCAAAAGTGACAACTCTTGAAACTGGGAGGACCAAATGTGTAACTTTCTCAAATTATGATCCAAGGGTCTCTTTTGCCATTTCTGAAACTTTGAGGATAACTTTGGACATTATGAGCTCAAATTTGACCACTAGCTTTCCCGGCTCCGGCTTTTGACACTTTTCCAAATCCCGTGCCCGTTTTGTCATTTTCTTGTGATTTTTCGTCATTTTCTTATAAATCCATGCCTGCACATTCAAAAACACAAAAACACAAGTATTTGGCATTTATGGGTTAGTTTTTGGTCAATTTGGTCGGGTTTTGGTCTATAAAAGGTATGTGTATAAACACATACCATTAACGTGGTGAGTTATGTGGCTAACGCCACGTTAAGGTGCTGAAGTTGTAAAAAATAAAAAAATAATATATATATATATATATATATATATATAAGTATCTATGTAGTATATATACTAGTATGTATATATAGTATATATACATATATAATCTTACTATATCTATATTATATATATATATATATATATATACTATAGTACTATGGTATGGGTTAAAATAAAAAGTCCCTTATAATTAAACAAGTGTAGGAAGGGATTGTGAAGAGTGACATGTGTCAACCCAGCAAACCTTCATAACATCATATGACACTGTGTCACCCCCCCTCGTCAGCCGCAAAATGAAATTTCCCGCAAAAAAAAAAAAAAAAAAAAAAATCCGCCAGAAAAAAGTTTTTTGCCAAAAATTTTTTTTCCGCCAAAAATTTCCCGCAAAAATTTTTAGGCATCACAGTTATAAATTTAACTGCATCACAGTTATAAAGTTACTGCATCAAGTTGTAATTTTAAGTGATTAAGGTTATAAGTTACTGCAGCATAGTTGATGCAGCTGAACTATTAACTATGAGCAGGTAACTTAATACATCAATAAGATTGCCAAAAACTTATAAAAGAATCGTATTTTAATTGTGATGTCAGTTACATACATATATTGATGCAGAAATTATGATGATGCAGTAACTTTATAACATGG
>LBNU01015678.1:21212-40914 GCA_014162995.1 Artemisia annua
ACCCTGTCTCTAGTGCCTTTTCATTTCCTTTAACGAATTGCTGGCAATCGGATAACTCGTGTTGCTGTAGATCTACATGAACTAAACTATGATGTATCATGTGATGTTGATTATGTTGATGATTGTGATTTGGATGAATGTTCATCTATTGGTTAGCTTAAGAAACTGGACTAAGCTCTATATACGGTAACCAGCTTGAACTTTTGAAACGGAATCGTATGTGGTTCTAATCTATTTTAGGTGTATTTCATGTGTAGGTTGTATCGGTGGTTAATGATAGGATGACTTGGACGTATCGTCATAGAGTTCGGGTAGAGCTTATAAGTTTAGGGAATTGAATGCCGACCTACGACTTGTTTAGGAATACAGCGTCCGTCCACGCAAAATACAACAATTCATGGTAAAGATAGTTTAGGGAGTAATGAAATCTAAGGTAACCAGCTACATCTTCGCCACTATATGTTTTCCAAAATTTAATTTTATTAGCTAAGTAGTGTTGGGTTAGTTGGACTCTAGCCAAGTACTTCCGGCCCACTCCTCAAAAACGAGATTTTCGCTCTTTCAAAAATATAAACAATCAAAAAATAATCATCCTGCACCTTAGACCTTGGAATTTTAGAGTGTCTTTAACCTAACGAACACTATTCCCTGTGAGAGAACGATCAATCCCCCGGTACTTGCCACTACACTATACTACATCGGTCAGGTACACTGCCTGGTGGGGATTGTAAGCCTCTTGAGATCCCTTGAGAGGTAAAACAAAGTGCGTAAACAATCCCACGCGCATCACCCAACAACATTATATTTTGACGCATTTTAAAACACACACATACTAAACAATTTATAGCCACCGAACCATCATGTCTTTTCATGAATCGGTGTAACTGGAATAACTAACTTCTAACTACCAATAACTAACTTTATAACTACCATTAACTACCATAACTAACTAACTTAACCGCCATAACTACCAAACGGTTATTAACTAACTAATATACATATTAGGTCCTTTGTCTTTCGTTTGTTATACTAACAAGACTTATGCAATTAAAAGTCCAACATTTCCCCCCTAATTGTTTAATTCTTGTTCTTCGAGTCTCCATGCTTTTCTCTGCGTCTTCCGTCACATTGCCTTCTAACCGACCCCAAACTTTGTCTTATTCATTTCTTCATTCTGTGACTCTTCTGTTCCTGCATCTTCTTGGTCTTTGCCCTCTAGATCTTTTACAATAGCACTATCAACCACTTCTTTCTCTGGATCTTTTACATTAGCACTATCAACCACTTCTTTCTTGGGATTCTCTTGCCAAGGCACTCTTGCAGTTTCATAATACACTTGAGTCATATCAATGAACCTCTTATAGCAATCTCTTATTGCTTCCTCTCTGTTAGGCCTTGTATTCTTCCATTATGTCGCGTTCAAGAGCAGTCCTCAACAAAGTCCTTTCACCAATTCGTTTGGTGTTCTACGTTTGCAATCTTCTATTGATTTCTGATCGTGCACTATCTTCTTCAACGTATTCCAATCTTCTTTTTCCAGCAAACGTACTTCATTCTTCAGAATTGTTGCATCAACAATCCTTGGTGTCGTCTTCTGATCTTTCTGATCAAACGTTGAATCAAACTCTTGTAATCTTTGATCCCTTGTTTCTGATGTCACTTCCCAGGTTTTGAACATTTGGCTCTGATACCACTGTAGAATCGTTGCATAGGTTTTACTCATGACTTCCAGGATCGTGTCAAAATACAATGTAAACAGTTTTATGTTGTTAGAAATATTAGAATCAGATTCTTGTCAATCTTGTATTGTTGAATCGATCCTGGAAGTCACGAGTAAAACCTGTGCAACGATTCTATAGTGATACCACTTTTGCACAGGCCTATGGCCAACATGGCTTTATTTGAGAATGTGTTTGTAGTTAACCATTTATGGTTCTGTGTGTGATCAATTTGTATGCTATGAAATAGTGAATACGATTTTTGTATAATAGATAGTGTTAGGAATACGATTTTTGTATAAGAAAGATTCGGTCACCCCAGATATGATTAAGCATTGTTTAGCTCGTAGTAGTTACAATAGTTAGTAAAACGTAGAATAGAAGTAGTTAGTATTCGCGGAAGAAGGACGGGTCTTTACCCACTGTATACCTGATCCGCAGCCCAAGTGGCAAGTCTAAGTGGCAAAAACCCATGTACATATAAATACCCTCTCCATCCTTGGAGAGGTTAAGCCTTCTCATAATCTATTTTCTTTTTCTTTTGGTTTTCTCTCTAAGGCTTCACCTATTTCTCTCTCTAACTTTCTCTCTCTACATTTCTTCTTTTCTTTCTTTAATCCAACGAACCAAACCACAAGTTAGATTCGTGTTTTGAGCTTATTTAGTATCCTACAATTGGTATAAGAGCCATGGTTACATCCTAGGGATTGTAGGACTTGTGGTGTATGGTTTGTTTTGGTTTTTATTAGTTTAGGGTGGTTTTTACTTATTTTGAGCTTGTTCGTGGTGATTCTTGTGTTCTTTCTTGTACTTCTAGGATTAGAGGGGTTAGATTCATCTAGTTTATCAGTTGGTTGGGCTAAATCTAACGTCTGTGAAGTATACGAGTGGTTTTCGAATTTTTTTTCTTGCCAGCGGTTTGCTCTACGTTAAGGTGTTCTTCGCAGCTGTTAGTTTGGGTTTCAGCGGTTAAGTACTAGCGGTTAGTACATCTGGTCAGCGAACATAACGCTGTACTTTGTACTGTTTCAGCGGTTACCTTCCAGCGGTTACATTACTAGCGGTTACTCTGTCAGCGGTTACTATTGCCAGCGGTTTAATAATCAGCGGTTACTATTCTAGTGGTTAATATTGCAGCAGTTAGTGTTATCAGCGGTTTTCTCTTTCAGCGGTTACTTGTCAGCGGTTACTGTATCAGCGGTTTGTTTAACTTAGCGGTTTTCCTGGTTGACTTTAGTAAAATCCCGGGAAAGAATCGATTTCTCGGTTTAAGTCACGTGTGTTGTAAAATCCCGTCTAAGACCTTGTCATCATGACTACTGTAACATCTATTGATGACATCCAAGCTGCTGGGTCTAACACTCGACCTCCAATGCTAGACAGAACTGACTATGAGTCTTGGTCACAAAGAATTCGTTTGTATTGTCAAGGCAAAGAAAATGGGGAGAACATTATGAGATCAATTGATGAAGGGCCGTTTCAAATGGGTACTACTAGAGATGTTATCTCCACTGGTGATGATGGGACTGTCACCTTTGGAATTGACAGACCTCGTACATACAATGATTTGAATGAAGCGGAAAAGAAACAATATGATGCTGACATTTCGAGCTTCAAACATTGTGGTACAAGGGCTGCCGAAGGACATCTACAAGCTGATTAACTTCAACACTGATGCCAAAGCCATTTGGGACAACGTCAAAATGTTGCTAGCTGGTTCAGAACTAACAAAGGAAGATCGTGAGTCTCAATTGTACGATGAATTCGAGCATTTTAAGATGAACCCTGGTGAAAGCATCAATGATTACTATGTCAGATTCCACAAGCTTGTGAATGATATGAGAATGATCAGAATGACAATGCCCACCATCCAACTCAACTCAAAGTTCGTCAATAACATGTCACCAGAATGGGATCGGTTTGTCACAGCTGTGAAGTTAAACAAAGGACTCAGAAACACCAACTATGAGCAACTCTATGCTTATCTGCAACAGCATGAGAAACATGCAATGTATGATCGTCAGCTAAGAGAGAAATTTCATCCCTCAAACGATCCCCTTGCTCTAATCTCCAGTGCTCATGGACTCAACCAATTCTCAGCTGACTTAATCAATCCTCCAACCACTGCTCAAGCAACACAGAATCAGTCCTCTCTTGGTTAAACCTCCATGCAATCAGCAAGTGTCAAGACTAATCCTCAAGAATCAGGGAATTCCTACATAGACAAGAAGATTGATAATCTCTCCAATCACTACATAGACAAATCAAGTGCTACAACTGTGGTGGGCTAGGTCACATTGCAAGAAACTGCATAGACAAATCAAGTGCTACAACTGTGGTGGGCTAGGTCACATTGCAAGAAACTGCACTGAACCAAAACGTCCTTAGAACTCCGACTACTTCAAAGATAAGATGCTGCTGATGCAAGCTCAAGAAAATTGAGTTCTATTGGATGAGGAACAACTGCTATTTCTTGCTGGTGATGAGGGGCATTCCTTTGATGCTGATGTGGATGATCAACCAGTTCAGGATCTTGCTCTTAATGACCCAAACATCTTCAAGGCTGAAGACTGTGATGCCTTTGATTCTGATGTTGATGATGAACCTACTGCACAAACCATCTTTATGGCCAAGCTTACATCTGCAGTCACATCGGCAAATCAATCAGGATCTTCCAAACCATCCATCATTTCTGAGGTACTCAAATTATATGACACATATGAAACAAGTGCTATTCCAACGGTACTCAATGATGTACATCAAACTAGTATTGTCACTCCAGATGATGTTGATTTGAAAAACACTAATGTTCCCTCAAAACAACAACATATGGATAACAATAAAGAGTCTGATGGACCTAGTAGAGCATCTTACGATGCACATGTTGATGATGTGATGCACAACCAAAGGACTCATAACGAAGTAAAACACATCGACATTATTGATTTAGATCCTGCTAATATGGGTAATAGCGATGTTGTCCCATATGAGCAATATTTGAAACAAAGTGTTGAGACTGCTTTACCAAGTGATGACTCTTCAGTTAATAATGATACGTGTGAATATGATGAATATACTGCTGTCATACCTAATGATACACTGAGCACTAGGATTAATATTCTTAAAGATCAGGTGAATATGTATCAACAACGTGCAAAATTTGAGTTAACCGAACGTGAACAGAAAATGGATTGGCAAATGTGTACATATATTACCGAAAGGAATTTAAAGGAAGAAAAGTTAAGAGTGGAAATAAAATCTTTGCAAAATCAAATCAATCAAACTGTTAAACAAAAACAGGATATTCAAAATAGTGTCACCACACTTAAACTAGATTTTCAGAGTAAGGAAGCCAAACTCCTTAACGATTTTTCCTATTTAAAGGCCTTAAAGAACAAGCTTGAAAACAAATTGTACACACAAGGCCAAACCATTCAAACTACTCAAATGATACAAAAGCACATTAAACTTCGTGATAAACATAGTGATAAGGATACAGGTGTGCCTAAAACTAATTTTCTTAGGAGTGTTAGTGCCTCTCAACCTGCCTTATATGACTTTAATGTGATGCTTAAGCCCAATCATGATCCCCCTGATGTGTGTGATACAGAAGAGATTGATGAAATTGAAATAGAAAATAGGAAAAGACTTGAGGATAATGATGCGCGTGGATTGCAACACGCACTACGTTTTACCTCTCGAGGAATCTCGAGAAGCTTGCAATCCCCACCAGGCAGTGTACCTGACCGATGTAGTATAGTGTAGTGGCAAGTACCGGGGGATTGATCATTCTCTCGCAGGGAATAGTGTTCGTTAGGCTAAAGGCTACTCTAATCTAGGTCTAAGGGTGGAGGAAGATTCTTTTTGTATTTCTATGTTTTATGAAAACAGTAAAATCTCTGGTTTTGGAGGAGAGGGCGGAATTAGTTGCTAGTCAACTAACCCAAGTTATCTACTTTTATACTACTTATATTTTTGTATTTTTTTGTTTTGAGAAAATCAGTGGTGGAGAGTAGTGTTTACTTAGATTTTAAATGTACCTGTTTGTATGGTAAAAAATCACTTTGGTGTTCTTATGTAGCTCATGGTACCCGCTTATAATTTTCTAGTTCAAACATAATACCTTTTGTATTGGCTTGCTTGTTTGAGCTTATTTTCATTCTTAGAGCTTTTTAGTTGTGGTACTGATTAATTTGAGTTTGTTGTTATAAAATTAAGTTAGCTTATTTCATGTTTGTATCAAATTAAGTTACTTTCTTTTTTATTTATGATTGCGAATTTAGCTTATAGCTTATTGAGTTTGTTTGCTTATAAATGTTGATGTATCCCATGTATCTTTTAATGTGTCCCATGAATTTAGCTTATAACTTATTGAGCTTGTTTGCTTATAAGGTTACTTGAGGTACACAAATACACACCAACACACAAATACTTCACAGACCCTTTGTCATGGTATTCTTTTATGATAATCATGTTTTTATAAACATATGTTATAATATGTTGGTGCACCCAACGAAATAGTGAATGGAAATTTTTTGTTTTCTAACCTTAGGTTGCAATCTGATACAATTTTTCTAAACCGTATTCCATTTTTGTAGGTGAACCACTTACTCCTCGATCAGGTAACAATGAGCCACGGGACGTTTTTGGTGATTCTCTTTTTACACCTCCTCATGATCATCAGGTTGGAAGTTTACAACCTACTCCTAACGGTACTAAATATTGGGTCCCAAAAGTTATTAATAAACCTGTACAAGGCCAAGTCTTTGATACACTTGAATTAGCTCTAAATGCTTACAAAGATTACGCTAGAGAAGGTGGTTTTGAGGTTAGAAAGGGTGGTCAAAAATACACCAAAAATAACAAAGATGAACCCAACAATAAGTATTTTTATTGTGTTAGACAAGGCTTTAAACCCCCACCCAATCCCGGAAATCAAGAAGCTGCTAAACCACAACCCACCAACCCTTTAGGCGTGACTAAGGTCATAAAAAGAAGGAAACGTGCATCTTGTCGTTGTGGATGTGGCGCACAACTTAGGCTTAAGAAACTACCAGATGGAAAGTACCGTGTTTCCAAGTTTATTGAGAAACACAACCATAGTTTGGTATATGAAGACGATGTCAAGTATCTCAGGGCATCTCGTAGGCTGACCTTCTCCAAACAGCAATTGTTAAACCAACTTTCTAATGTCAACATAGGCCCCGTTAGATCCTGGAAAGTGTTGAAAGAAATGTACGGTGGCTTTGAATATATAGGGGCAACAGATGTTGAATGCAAGAACTACAAGCGTGGTTTGAATGAATTCATCGGTGAGCGTGATGCTCAAATGGTCGTTGATAAGCTGTTGAGTCGAAAAGAATATTTCGATAATTATTCTGTTGAATACAAACAAGACAAAGAATCTAAAGAATTGGTTGGCTTGTTTTGGGCAGACGAGCAAGCCAAGCGTAATTACGCTGCCTTTGGTGATGTTGTGTCATTTGACGCAACGTTTCGTTCAAACAGGTATCATGCCGTTTTCTATTTCCATTATACTTAACTAGTTTGGTTCAGTGCTTAAAGTTGTAATTACACTTGTTTTCTTCATACTTTATGTAGGTACAATATGGTTCTCGTCCCTTTTACGGGCATTGATAATCACAACAGATGTGTCATCTTTGCTGCTGCCTTGTTAGCTAGCGAATCCGCCAAAAGATACACGTGGCTTCTGAAAAGGTTTAAAAAGATATTCGTTAATGTTCCAAAGGTTGTTGTCACTGACCAAGATCCGGCTATGAAGATAGCTATTGAAAAGATACTCCCGGATACCCGCCACCGTCTTTGTATGTGGCATATAATGTCAAAACTTACTACAAAGGTATTCTTTTGAATTAACACTTTAAATACAGTAATATAAAGTTGGTTTTCTGTTCATGGTTGTTTTGAAAACCAAAGTAAACGCCTTTAAAAATTACTTGGCGAGTCCTAAACCTTCAAAGCCGTGTATAGGGTATTGGAATGTATCTGCGTATAACTGTAATGTAGATATCTCAAATGATCTGTGTATCTTGTCTATGTGTTTCTGAGCTTGTAAGAAGTCAAAGGCCAAACTGCTATTCATGTACCTTGACATCAATTCTCACAACCTATAAAATTGGTTTTTCATAAAGTTTGATGGCCTGTTAACAAAGTTAAAAAACAATTTATAAGTTTGGACCTCGTTTGGTTGCTCAAAAATAATCTTGAAAAGTGCTGTTTTGAGTTGAAAAGCGCCCTGCACCAGTGGCTTGCTTGTAACTTCACTTTCATAAGCTCATATCTACACGAACACTTGGCATTATTGTAATTATTTTTGGTGATCTGTTAGCTCATAGTACCAGCTTATGCGTTTTTTTGGTTTGTTTTATCTCTTGAACTTTTTGCCCTTACCTTATTCTGCCCCACAAAAGTGCCCTATTCGACTGCTTATTCTACCTTTCTTCTCACTTGTGGAATTGATAGCATTAGATTGTTCTTACCTTGTCCAAGTTTATTACGAAGTATAAAAGTGATTTTTCACTTTCCAATCTTGAAATGTTCCAGATACACATATCATTCAATACATGTTTCTTAGCTTGTCCAATTTTAGTAAGACGTACAAGTTAACCAGAAGTATAATCGTAATATTTTCTTTGAATGATTCCTGAACACATTTCCTTGAATGACCTATAATCGTTATTTTGGGTGTTTGGTTCATTGACACCTCTATAACTTATGTATATTTTATGTATATTTTGAGATCAGCACATATGCACGTTATAAACCATTTTTTAAAGCATATTGGTATGCAAATCTTATGAAGCAAATCTTATTATGTGCTTGATATGTATCCGTATATTGATCCTATTAAGTGTTACTTGAAAATTGTCTTTAGGTGGGGCCAACATTATGTAGCGACACGGATTTTAAAAGGCGCTTGTGTGGTATTATATGGACTGACAGGATTGAGCCCGAGGTGTTTGATGAACATTGGAACAAGATAATGATAGATTTTGAGCTTACTGAGCATAAATGGCTTCAAGATATGTTCGAACTGCGGTTAAATTGGATACCTGCCTATTTCAGACATGAACCGATGTCTGGCCTGATGCGCACGACATCGAGGTCCGAAAGTGAGAATCACTTTTTTGGCCAGCTGTTTAACCCACACTTGAGTTTGATCGAATTCCTTAGTCATTTTGATACTGCAATGGACTCCCAAAGATTCAAGTATGGGAAGAATACACATGACTCAAAATACACGACACCGGACTTCAAAACTCACTTACAGGTAGAAAAGGAAGCCGCAGAACTGTATACACACACTGTCTTCTATGATGTTCAGGACGAGATATTTGAGTCATTGTTTCATTGTGGTTCACTTAGTGTTCAAGATGATGATACATCACTTACTTATATGATTGGCGATATTGAAGCTGATTACACAACGATACATGGTGTATCTGTCGAAGCTAAATATGAGGTAACCGTTTCCGTATATTCGTTTATGTTAAACNACACACACTGTCTTCTATGATGTTCAGGACGAGATATTTGAGTCATTGTTTCATTGTGGTTCACTTAGTGTTCAAGATGATGATACATCACTTACTTATATGATTGGCGATATTGAAGCTGATTACACAACGATACATGGTGTATCTGTCGAAGCTAAATATGAGGTAACCGTTTCCGTATATTCGTTTATGTTAAACAAATATATCACTAATATCCCTAGATTAAATCAAGGTTTCCTTTAACATGTAGGTCAAGTATGTTCCTGCTAGTTGTGACATCAAATGCAGCTGCTTAAAGTATGAGTGCTATGGTTTGTTGTGTCGCCATATTTTTTATGTTCTTAGATTGTCCAAAGTGTTCCATTTCCCTAGGAAATATTTGCAGCGAAGATGGTCAAAGTATGCTCTGCCCAACAAGATTGTCACAAGGCCCGTGGACGTCGCAAGCTTGTCAAATCCGGTAGAATGTGTTAATGGTGTTCTTAGGGAAATCTACGGCACTGTTGAAGATTCGGTTACCCGTTTGGTAACTGATATTCAGAAGTTACACATTTACAAGGATGACCTTGATACATTACTGGAACAAGTGAAAATCGACATCCCAAATGCACCTGAAATGAACAAGAAAGAATTGTATGCTGCTGCGCTAGGTGTCAAGGAACCTGAGACGGTTAACATTGTTGCCCCCGAATGTCGTAATAAAGGATCTGTTTCTTTGAAGAGGCATCAAACGCAGGCCGAGATAGCTATGATTCAATCAAACAAGCCTCCGCGTCTTTGCAACTATTGTGAAACCTATGGTTATCATGATTCTCGCAATTGTCCCAAAAAGAAAGCAGATTTGGATGCTCAAATGGCCTAACCCAACCACGTTGAAGAATAATATCGGTTTACTTGTTTCTTGTTTTTTTTTGACAATTTTAATAACTACTGGTTTATTGGTTATGCCGGATTTTTTTAATTTCTTTATGAAAGCATTATTTAATGGAATGCATTTTCATTCATTTTTCCATCTGGTCTCTATAGGTTTTCATGTGCCATGAGTGATAAGTACTTTGTAAATATATATGTGTTTCACAGTTTGTAAAGATAAGATTAACCTGGCTTTTCAAAGGTGTTTGGGAAAACTTAGTGCCTTTTTTAATGTGTTCACAGAATGCATTATGTGCCATTAGTTTATATGTTACATTCCTTAGTTTTTATATGCTTCAGATTGAATGGTTTTAATATGTATTATTATCTCCCCAGGTATCATGATATGATCATTTAAAAAAAATCCATCACCTTAATGGCCATTATCCCTAATCAATCTATATATACACCATCTATTCACCATATCACAACATTCACAGCCATCTATTCAAGATGTATTCACTACACATTTCTTCCATTCAAGGTAAATAATATGTTTTGTATTTAAACTTTTGTCGCTACATTACGACGGAAAGCGGTTTCTTGATCTTTACATTTAATAAATGAAAGTTCTTTTTCCTTCTATCTTGTTAATTTTATAAGGTACAGATGGTGATTGTTGCATGTCGGGTAACCCAAATATGTATATCGGTTTCATGAAAACCGACAAGCAATTGAGGCTATGCGGTTATTGTGGCAAGTATGGATACCATGATGCAAGGAACCGTCCTGAAAAGAAAAAAAGTCTAGAAAAAGCATTGTACCTGTAACCGTCTTCTTGATTACTGATTTGGACTTGAAGTGTGTGTTTTTGATTTTCAATAATATTGTATCTTTTTTCTGCATTTTTTATGTCATTTGACTTGCTTCTCATATTTTAAACTTTTTAGATATGTTCATGCTTATTTAGAAATTCAATTTAACTTACTTATTACACTTGTTCTATTTTCCATATTAACTGCATATTGCATGTTTACTGTAATTTACATTAACACATATACACGGATACATGGCACAAGTTATACGGGCGTTTGTTTCCGCACAACAATAAGTTAGAAGGCTTTTTCGATCATCACAGATACACGTTTTAACCATTTTTAAAGCATGTTTGTATGCAAGTATGACTATACTATGTTCATAGCAATATTTTTGCCTGCAACTTACTTGTACATTACCTGGTCATAAACTAGTAAACTATACTCAGATATCTAATATAGTACCATACACCAATATATTGCCATAGAAATAAGAATACTTAATTTAGATAACACATTCATAAAAGATACACATCAGTTTTACTTTCTGTGTACCAAATCCAACATTCTTCGCACACCGTGCTACACCAACCCTTAGGAAACAAAAGCTTAAAACTAAACGCACTACCGTTTCATAATACCAGTCTTTAACTAACTAAGACGCATTATTCAAAAAAGTAAGTTCAACGACCCACATTTGTTCAGACTTGTTACCAAAGCCCCTTCAACACAGACACACTACAGCATACCCCTAACACGCCTCTTGCATGTTTCAATTGATGCAGCCTCTAATCTTTGCCTTTCTTCTATCGGCAGCAATCTGTGCGCTTCTGCTTCAGATTCAAAAACAGCTTTCTTCTCGTTTATGTCACACAAGAGTATTTTTGCAGCATACTTCTTACGGAGTTCGTCTAATTGATGTTGTTGATCCCTCCCCTCTCTTCTAAATTCGCAAAGGTCATCATACTCCCCGCCGAATAGGTAAGTCTCCATGTGTCGCATCGCAAAGACCCCACAATCAACTACGTTATTCTTTGTCATACATCCCAAACGCAAGAGCTGTCGGTCAGCATACCTGAGAAATCCCTGTGCTGGATGACCATCGTTTGAAAGGAAGTCTTCAAACCTCGCGACCTGTTGTATTGATGACCGAACAAGGTAGTTAGTTTACATAGTTAGTTTACAACAATATTAGTTCGGCACACTTTATTACTATATAAACGTACCAGAAAATCAACTAGACCACCGTATCTATCTGACACATTTTCACCCCCATACAGCATATTATCCAACACATGTATCTCCTTCCTTTTTAGATGCACACATACAACGAAAAAATGACCACCTTGTATGATTGGGAAGAACACCTATCATAGTCAAGTATACACATATAGTATTGTTAGCTTTTTATAACAGTCACATAGTTATTACAATCACAGTTCAGGGCGTGAATATTACCAAATCCACATTAGCCAAGCTTCCATACACCGTCGTTCGCAAAATGCCCGTCATGCCTTTAATAAATTTATCTGCTGCCACCTTGACATCCAAATTTTTATTGTCCAAACTCTGTACATCCCATTCACGCTGTTACCATGCATCATTTTTATATTAGTGACAGTTTAACAACATAAATAAGAAGCTAAAGACAAGGTTACCGTATTATTAATATGCACCATTCTCCTAATGTTTTCTATAGTACATACCATGAGTGACGTATCACAAAACACCTTGCACATAAGCTTCTTCGGATCACGGTACTTCTCCGCATGATTTAGGACCTTTGTGAACATGTCTACCGCCTCACTAGATATCTCTATCCCTGGGCACAAGCTCTCAAACACAATCCTCGGTGCATATGCATAGTCAGTTTGGAACAGGATGTCCCTATAACACAAACATCATTACATTATCAAAATAATTTACCAGCCTATAAGTAACGAATATTACTAACACACTTTTACTTACGTTTCTGAGAATCGACCACTGAACAAACACTCACTAACTCTTTTCTCGTGACCGCCCAATCCCACAGCCAAAGAACATGCCCTTCTTACCCACGGGGAGCATAAGATTTCCGCTGGTCTGCTATGACGTTTAGGCCTTTCATTATTATCCTCTGGGATAATCGTTTGTAAGGGTACTACATCACAAACCGTGTACGGTGTAATTGATCTATTAGACACATTTCCCGACACACCTGATTCTTGTCTACCAACTATTAACTTCTCAGGAGTAAAACAATCGAAATGTGGCAGATCTTGCGAATCATAAAGAGAAAAGGATTCCAGCAGCTCTTCCTCTTCAGCAAAGGATTTCTCAACACCTGGCACATATACACTTCTCCCCTGTGTGGCAGGTGGTTGTGTTACGTTTAAATCGAATTTTGAAACAATCACCTTATCACTTCTTAGCTTACTCTCTTTCTTACTTCTTTCCGCTGACACTTGTTCACTATATGCTACATATGCAGACGGTGTCCCATAAAACTGTGTAAAAGGGAATGGCTCATCCTTTTCCTTGACATTTTCCGGTGTACAATATCCCCCATCATATGCTTCCTCAGTTGGTTTCTTACTTTCATTTGCAGGCTCACTAAATACACGTGAACGAAACAAAAGATCTCGTACCTCCTTCATCTGAATGAGTCCTGCATGAGTTGGATTTAGTTCAAGTGCCGCATCCAATTCCTCGTCTGCCTCATCTATAAGCCCCCCCCGCTTTAGTGTATTTTGCCCCCGCACCCTTAATAACTTCCTGATTACATCACAAAATCAAATGACATCTCAGTCTTTAAGTTTATGTACCGTACTTACATTATAGACAAAATACATAATATTATATTTACGTTACAACACAAACTAAAAAACCTTCATGTACCATTCAAATTCCAATTTTAAACAGGACTAACATATGTATACGTGTATTAACGATAACTTTTTTTAACCAAAAACATCTGCATAGTGGTCTCAGATTAGCAGTACATCAACAGGTGGGTTTACTTTAAATAACATACAATGGTACCAACTATTATGCTTTAACTAACCATATTTCATGTTACACCGGGTAGCTTTTCTTTAAATAACATACAACGATACCAAATTTCTGTTTTAAGTATCCGATTCAATTTTATATTGTGCAATACTTTCACATACGTTATACAAATCACTTTTAACAAATATTCATAATTACCTCAACAGTCTTTGAATTAAACCTATCTTCTTCTAGTTTGTTGAAAACGTCCACTGTCCAATTGTTCACCAATGGCATCTGGACATCCCCATTTCCACTTCTTTGACGCAACGATTCAGCATACACAACCTATGGCATCATTACATAATTCAATACACATAAAAAAAAATAATAAAAATAAAATAAAATAAAATAAATAAATTAATTAAACATCACTTTCTACTGATGCATTAACTTTAAAAACATACCAATAGAACGATCAGCGGCCCGCAAAAATGAGTAGTCCTAATCCAGCTTTTTTTTGTCCTAACAAGACACTGAAGAACATAGCTACACCAATCAAATCTGGGGATATCGTTCTCGTCCTGGATACAGTTAAAAAACTTTAAGTTCACAGTAGCGTTCTTGTTTGCTTCACCAATTGATGTGAAGTAAAGAACCAAAAAATTGAGCTTAAACATCCATCCTCCAGCTTGTTGGGTGTATATCAGTTTCTCGACGGGGATGTGTTTATACCTTGTCATACTTGGAAACTGCTTCTTCCATTCAATAACAAGGGGGTGTCGGAAATCCGCTTCATCAACTGCTTCCACAGGTACATTCCCCATTGGTATTCCAAGCACATCCCTAACTGTCTCCCTCGTAATACTTATATCCTTACCATCCACATTCAGTACGCATCTATCCTCATCGAAGTTATCTAACAACCAATAACTTAACCTAGTTGGTACATCCTTAATGCTAAACCCAAGAACAGCTCCAAACCCCATATCGGTAACATCTTCTCTCTGTCTTGGGGACAGATTTGGTAGTAGACGATGCAACGACCATAATGATACCCGTTGATGGATCCGGTCTACATCAGGTAGATTGCAACCAAAACCCTTTTCATCATTATTATTCGCTCTAGCCTCACCAACCAACTTACTCTTGCGACTTCGCTTCCTCACCCCGACCTCATTATAAACATCTTCCTCGTCATCCTTATCCTCGTCAACTAGACCCTTTTTAACACTTTTTTTATTCAAACCTAGTTTCCATTTACCAGCAGTCTTCTTCCCAACTTGCTCCTTTGAAACAATAAAGTATTTACTTCTCATCCTATTCCCTTTCTTGACGCCACTCCCTTCAACAACTTTTTGCTGATCCCCACCAACTGAAGGTACAAACACATCCCCTTCGAGACTACCCACAGGCCGTTTCTTGAAAGGTACACTTTTTGTTCGTGTCCTCCTATTACCTCCATGAAAACCAGTGCCTGTATCATGTAAATAAAAAATATGCATAAGTTATAGTTGGTTGAAACCACATGTATTCAAATTACCTAAAAAAAGCATTTTAAATGTTTCACATACCGTAACACCTACTGATTCACGTATACACATATTTTATATTTTGTGTTTGGATCAGCACATAGACATTCAAATATACACAGGTACATTCATAAACATGTACTTCTTACAAGCTCAGAAACACAACTCCTAAAAGGCAACGATCAAACTTCAAACTTAATCTGATGCAACTAAACCTCAACCATCTAAAGTCAACCTCAATCAACCAGAAGTACAAGATAAGAACAAGCTCAATCAACCAGAAGTACAAGATAAGCGTTAGAAGCTATTGAGGCAAAGATCATAAGCTTAAATCAATGAATACACAAGTTACTACTTAACTAACGTACAAGATAAGTGTTACTACTTAACTAAAGTCAAGATTAATCAACCATAAGTACAAGATAAGAACAAGATTATGCTATCAATTCCACAACTCAGCACAACGGTATAATAAGAAATCCAATATGGCACTTTTTTGGGGCCAGAATAAGCAAAGGGCATAAGCTCTAGAGATAAAACAAAACACAAATCACATGAGCGGGTACTATGAGCTACATAAGAACACCAAAGTGGTTTTTTACTTTTCCAAAGTGATTTTTTACTTTTCCATTTTGTCATGTTCCAGATACAAATACATTCAAGACATTTTCCATTCGCCGTTTAAGACCAGTCACACATATCACTCCAATTGTGTTCTGTGCATGGATACATGGATACATTCCCGTAAAAAACGATACATTCCTATACCATTTACACAGATACATTTCGAACACCATATACACAGATACATTTCCAACACCAAATACACATATCATTTCCAGACATATGAGTGTTTGGTTCATCCATTTATACGCACATACATTCAAATACCGTATACACAGATACATTTCCAACACCATATACACAGATCATTTCCAGACATATGAGTGTTTGGTTCATCCATTTATACGCACATACATTCAAATACCGTATACACAGATACATCTCCTTTACCATACAAACAGGTACATTTCCAGTACCATATACACACACACATTCCAGATATGTGAGTGTTTGGTTCATCCATTTATAAGCACATAAATTCCCATACCACATACACGGATACATTCCTTTTGGTAATCAGCATACGTATAACATATTTGGGTGTTTGGTTCATTCACATACATACATATAGAATCCATTCAACAGATACACATACACATTTCACAACCAATATATAAGTGTGTTTGGTTTAGCAAAGTAAAAAGTTAACTTAATTTTATATAAACAAACTCAAATTAATCAGTACCACAACTAAAAAGCTCTAAGAATGAAAATAAGCTCAAACAAGCAAGCCAATACAAAAGGTCTTATGTTTGAACTAGAAAATTATATCGAATCATTCATGATGAAACATAAAAAAAACATGAAAAAAATACAAAAATTAAATACCGATTAAAGTTACCTGAAACATAATTATCATCAAACCCAATCTCTGTCGAATCATTCATAATGAATTACAATTAGAACCGAAAGTGAATAGAGAGTGTGAAAACTTGAATGGAATGGAGTTTGTATAAAAATGAAAAAGATATATGATTTTGTGCAACTAAAAACTGAATAGGAACATGATTGTGCTATCCGGGATGCCATTGAATGAGAGCTTTCATGGTGAAGTGAGCTGAAGAACCAGGGGGAAAAAAACGCCTGAATTTAATTGACAATTGAATGAGACCGATTTGTATATGAATGAGACTATGAAATAAAAGATTACTAAAATGCCCTGCCAGCTATATAAATTAATTTTTATTAATTTTCTTTTTTCTTTTTTAATTTTCTGTTTTCTTTTTTTGTGAATTAAATGAATTGCCACATGCACTCTTCCTATTGGTCCATTGGTTGATCTCATTTTTAGAACTTTAAGAGTGATCTCATATGATCTCAACTCTATATATATATATATATATATATATATATATATATATATATATATATATATATATAAAAGGTAAAAATGGACTATTTTCATAAAATATAAAAACCTATTTAAGTTAGAAGCATAACACAATAATAGGAAGCTTCATGCGAGGAGTATTATGTGGATATTTCGTTTTGACGAGTTTGTTGGGTTTACGAATTAAAGTGCCCTGACTCCTCGAACGATTATTGCATATACTTCTGAGATATGATGGCCTGAACGGTGTTATGTTATAACTAAACCCTAATAACAACATAACTCATTAATAGGGAACTTTGTGTGAGGAGTATTAACTTCTGAATTATGATGGCCCGAACGGTATTATGCTGATCACATAATACAATAGTAGGGAACTTCATGTGAGGAGTCATATACTTCTGAATTACAATGGCCCGAACAGTGTTATGTTATATATAAAAACCTAAATAGTAATTAGTTAAGAAAACCTAGACTAAGACTTGACATACGCACACCCACACTACCCCAGGATACGTGAGTAAGTTGTCTAAACCCCTACTTAAACTAGCTAGAGACTCAGGTGAGTTTTCATAGCCTCACACCCTTTTTAAATGCTTTTTAAATGTTTTACAAACCCTGTGAGGGGGATACATGCTTTAAAACCAAATACAAGTCTTTGCTTTGGATATTGCACGAGTAAACTAACAGCCATCATTACATAACCCAAAATTCATGAATCTAATCGTTTGGAAGGTTTTATCCAAACGAACGCGAATATAGTTGATAGATCTATTGGAGTTTGACAACTCCCGTTGGTATTAACACCCCACTAGGTGGTACCAATAAGTAGTATATTTGAACCCACTGAAGGCTTAACTTTGGCAAGTTATCCTTCCCATCCCCTCATGGTTTGGTCTGCAGACCCCATGACCCGGATCGTTAACGTGTGGTTCATGGGCTTAGTGCAATATACCTTATTTCTAACACTAACCCTTTTCCACACATAGAGTTTAAGCTGAACTCTGTGGAACTTGTATTTACTATTTACTTTTTAAACCTATGACTCTCACTCAACATACGTGTTTACTTTTAAGCATGTTATCCTAGGTAATTAGGCACTATAGGAACCCTGGCACGGAGAACTACTGGACATGAGGACGTCCAGAATAGTTATCATTCATCAATTTTGTGTCATAAAACGTATCTTAGGGACCTCTCTTTTGGTAAAAGTATATCTTTTGCTGTAAAAACTCTGTTGAATAATTGAATGATAACAACCTTTTTCAAAAACGTCTCTTTTCGAGTCGTTTTCTATTATCTTGTCTTTGTTTCCATGAGTAATGCCCCAAACACTTTATCCGCTGCGATCAATGAAAAATGGGGGTGTTACATATTAGAACTCAAAAATAAAATTTACAAAAATTCACAGAGGTACTTTAATGTCTTGAGAACTCACACGAATTTTCCCAGAATTTATTAAGTAATCTAACTCCACACTAAAAATACACAAACTCAGACTACTTAGAAAACCGACCAGTAGCAGTACCCAAAAAGTATCCACCTCCCGGACCTACCATCCCATTCGGGAAAAATTCACAAAAATTCATGGCATTACCCAACATATAGAAGTAAATAATAGAGAGTTTCATGGCCCAACTCTTTATAGTATTTGCATGAAAAATCGACAAAGTTGACAGATTTCAAAATCCCGAATTTCAGATTCAACACTTAATCATTATATCACATGTTTTGCACTCCCAAACTCACACGAGACCTTCATATATCACACAACCTGTATTTTAATCATCACTTACATATGTTCATAATCATTTTAACAACCCTAACCCTAATTCAAACACACCCTTTTATATTACATCAAACAAACCCTAATTTGTTATTTCATGTGAACGTATTTCATGATTTTATGTGAGATTCTTATCGTATATTCATATGTCTCATTAAGCCAATTCATATCATGATCAAAACATGTATCATTCAAATGAAAAGAGATCAAAACAAGCAAGAAAGAACAAGGTTGAGGCAATTACCCTTTGTGACAAATCGTTGGAAAGGAAGGAGATGAAAACCTAGACCAAGGTTCCAAAAACCAACCCGATTGCAGGCAAAACCAAACCCTTATTTGAACCAAACCAAAACACGATCAATACCACCAATCACACCACCAATCAAACCTCCTGAGTCCTTCTTGAATTTAGAAAAGATTAGAGAAATGGAAACAAGCCGCCAAGTTGTTTTTAGGGTTCTTTTTTTTTTTTTTTTTTTTTTTTTTTTTTTTTTTTTTTTTTTTTTTTTTTTTTTTTTTTTTTTTTTTTTTTTTTTTTTTTTTTTTTTTTTTTTT